>CM046870.1:38077597-38142597 GCA_025617745.1 Heliocidaris erythrogramma | reverse complement strand
TTTATTTTTACCATATCAATATTCAGTTAAATAACTGTCTTGTTTGTATGAAATAACATTTTCAATTATAACAAGAATAAAAGAGGATACGTCCCCGTCAACACTGCATGTTCAGATCACTCATATTTGAATAGTTATTTCTCATAATTAATGCAACACTTTGTTTATTATGATTTAGTGGATTTCCAGAGGTATTTGTTATTCACAGAATATAACGGTATAAATAGATTATCACCGGAAAGCATACATGTATTTCGATCGTACTAAAGCGGAATGAGGTATTTTAATAAGAGTCTATTGGACTTTCAACCAATCAGAATAGCGTATTGAGGAATTGCATTCGATATTTTTAGTTGCATTGAATCGAAACCCTTAAAACAAAAGGCCCAAGAATTTGATTTGATTTGCTTTGATTTGTTTCCACGATCAGTTTACATAATGTATATGTACAACGAGAAAGCAAAATATAACCATATAAATCAAATTAATGACATAATACAAAGGATAATAACAGCTCGGTGTAGTAAATATTTTCCAGTAGTTATAGTAAACACATAGAGTATTCAACAGTATTCCAACTGAAATGATTTGTTTTCTCATAATTATAGGTCAGTTCTGGAGAAGCAATAGCAAGGGAGAAGAAAGACAAAAGCGACCAACCAAAAAGATCGGTATGACCAAGGATTACGCTTACATGGGTAAGAATAAATTAGATTTATTTATTTATGCATGTATTTGTTCCTTTATTTATTTATTTGTTTATTTATTTATTTATTTATTTATGTATTTATCTATTCATTTATTTTTAACCCATTTATTTATATATCTATTTATTTATTTGTATTTAGCTGTGTATTTATTTATCTATTTATTTTGTCTCCTTGAACATTTACACATTTTACTTTACAAATCATAAACAAAATACATCAGGATGTTACTCTGTAAATTTACGATGTGATATTTTAATCATTTTTTTAAAAATGAAATTACTGTGATGTATATGGTTTACGTTTATTCAGGTTACGCAGTGGCTTCTGGTGATTTTAAAGGAGATTCGAGCCCTGAGTACGCTATAGCAGTGCCTAGACACAAACAAGCGTTCGGGAAGGTGCGTCATGATACAAAAAAACCAATGATAACGTTATTTGAGTTTGTACATGTATTCGTGTATATTGTCGTATGATGCTGAGATCATTATTTCATAAGAAGAGAAGACTAAAACCCCATTAAGCTTTTGTAAGATTTAAATTTCTTTGAGGATAGCAAGTAATTTCGTTTATATTTCAATATTCTATGAATAATGAATAACTTTTTAACTCAAATAAATTATGATCATATTCAGAAAGAACAAGTACGTAAATTGTATAAACATGAATTAAATTGCAAAATGTCTTTGAGGAATATTGTTAAGTGTTTAGTGTAATGAATACTGAATTTATTCAACAATTTGGCGCAAAGACCATTCTATTACTCAGTATGATATACATGTCTAATAATATTGACAGACGATCGTTTTTCTACTCATGTAGGTTAAAGGTAACGTACTTTTTCAGGACCAATCTCTGACCCTTTTCAAAACAAGATTTTTTATTCGAGTGGTAAAGGTAATGTAAAAATATATACATGGCACAAAAGCAGCAATAATAATGCAAACTGTTTATCATTTCGTTCTCATATTGTTCTTATCTATTCTTGATAACTGTTGGCAGGTTGTTCTATATGGCAGTGATTTGAACGAGTACAATGCCTTAGAGAATGGTGGTGATATGGGGTCATATTTCGGACATACACTTGTCACTTCCGACCTTAATAATGACGGGTAAGTTCATGAATATGGTTAAATATTGCTTCCTTTATCCGTAGAAAATGGTGGCCTGCAGAGCGTTTTATTGTTTGGTGTTTTAGTTTCGCATGGGCATGATGGATGTAACATGTGTTTGAAGTATTTTCGTATTTTGAAAACAAACATGTCACATGGTAGTACTGTAATCATGGTAATCTATCAGAGTTTTTTTTTTTTTTTTTTTTGGGGGGGGGGGGTGGTTTTTTCTATTTGCTAATGATAATGTATTCAAAATATTTCACTGCCCCTATTTTTACCTTTCTTACTCCCTTTCTCTCTTTTCCTCCAGGCTTCTCAGGTCTCGCCCCTTCTCACTCTCCCTTTCACTTTCATTTATCTCTCCCCTCACCGCCTCCCCCTCCTTGTATCCCCTTTTCTCATTTTTTCTCTCTCTCCCTTCTACTCTTTTCACATACTCTCTTTCCCTTTCTTTATCATATTCTAAACCAACATTTCCAGTAGTTTCCCTTTTTCGTTCCCTTAGCGCTTTTCCTTTACAAATACTGCTGTTGCTATTAGTATTATGAGTTGCCTCCTTTCTTGTAATTTCTTTTCAGATGGGATGACCTTATGGTTGGTGCACCTCTTTTCACCGATTCATTTTCTACAAACGGTTCATCGTGGGAGATGGGCAAAGTTTTCATTTATTACAATGATAGAAACGTAAGTTCGAATACCTCTTGCCATTTTTGAAACATTTTTTCCCCTTACCAAATGCAATTAATTATTGTCATGCCGTAATTCAGTGTAACCTTAAAAACTTCGGTAATAAATGAATGCAACAACTTGAACAGCAATAATAAAAGCAACAAAACTTGAACAACAGACTGCGCAGACTCGCGTGTCATTACGCAAGGCAAGTATTGATTTCTTCTTTTATTTTATTTTTTAATCGTCTTTCGGACGGGAGGGGGTGTTGGGCGTATGTCTGCTATACCCTTTCTTGGCTATGCCACTGCTTAATAATATGTATTCTTGCTTCCTATACAGGGTGGGTTTGGATATCCTGATATCACCACGGGTCGAGATGTAGGCGGAAGGTTTGGATATGCTGCCGCTGCTCTGGGTGATATCAATGTTGATGGATTCAATGGTATGCTTCTTCAGTTAACTTCTAAATTTAATTGTGATGTGTGTTCCATTATGCAGGCGGGTCATAACCAAAGAGCACTCTTATGACAGTGACGTATCTAGGGGAGACCGTATGTGCCCCCATCCCAATCGATTGGTTTAAAAAAAGGAGGAAGAAAGAAAATGAGTGAGAGAGAGAGAGAGAGATTCTGATTGCTGAAATATCTTATACCTAGCTAGCACCACAGCCGAATCCCAGTTTGTCTTAGCCTTCAACTTTGTACATTCTATGACGAAAACAAAACTGGGCGGATACATTGGAAGGACCCGGTGGGGCTGCGTCATGGGTGGGCAGGTAACCCTCTTCTTTCTATCTTTTTTTTTCTTCTATTCAATGGATGGGATTGTCCCGTGCGCCCCGGTCCGTACGGCGCTACGCACTAAACACAAGAAATCTCTTTTGTAACTGGGCGTTGTGGCGTGCGCCTGTAATCCAGCTACCAGTGGAAGTTATAAACTGATTCAGCGGACCCAGGTTCGAGACTGAGTCACGTCTTTCGGATGGTGACGTTAAAGGTCGGTCCCAGACGTAAATAATCATATCTGATTGATACACGTCTGTAAAACCCAATTACACACACACACACACACACACACCCTCACACACACTTACCTGTATCCGAAGATAGGCCTATAGACCTGTGCAGTGGCGTAAAGCGGGTCCTGCCATTGACATGATTGAGGGTGCACTAGTGACATGGGGGAGGGGCGGTCTTGCATTGCTAGCTATATAAACTGCGTACGGGAAAGCAACTCAAATCTCTTTTTCTTCCCTCTTTATCTCTCTTTTTTGTTTTACGTTATTTTTCATTTTTTGCCATTCGATGATAGGGGGAGGGGGAAACGTAGGGCCTACCCCCAGCCTCCTCCCCCGCCAGGTAACTAAACACTACTACTACCTATGCAATATACATATCGGCTGTGTGAATTTGATCATCGAAGAACGTCAGCGAATTCCTTGTTTAATTTGCTGAATCAAGTCTTTCAGCTCTGACCTATATTATAACAGATCATCTCTGAAATGCGGTAAATACATTTACCGCCTATTTCCTTCTAGCTCGGGCTAAGCGAACTCTGAGGTGAAAGAGTTCATAGAGTGACGTTATGATCACCTTTTCATATACAGCAGTACATGGCGGATCTACATAGGGGGGAGAACCGGCCCGTGCCCCCTCTTTTGAAACCCAACTGGCATACCTTAGTGCACAATGAAAAAACAAACTGCCTCCTTAAGTGTGTACTTTTCTGGCTCTGTTCCCCCTCTTTTACAAAATCCTGGATCCGCCCCTGAATATACAGCATTCCATCTCTCCCATATCCCGGGCATGGCTGTCCGTCCGTCCGTCCGTTTAATCGTTTTCATTCGTTTGTATTATATACGTGATAATTATAATTTGTTTGTTTTTTCATCTGTATTGCATTGTGGGTCTATAGTGACTCTGTTTCTGTTTGTATCCTTTCTCTCGACTCTATCTTTCGCTTTCTCCCTCTCTACTTCTCTCTCTCTCTTTCTCTCTTTCTATCTCTTTCTCTCTCTTTCTCTCTCTCTCTCTCTCTCTGTCTTTTTCTTTTCCTTTAGTTTTGAAGGTTATTTTGTTTTTACCACTGTATTTTTGTACCATTGTATTTAATTTTAGGAACAAATCATTATTATATCCAGAACGTATAATTTTCAGAGATTGCTCTTTTGTAGGTTTTTCTGTAAGTTATCGAAATTGTTTCTCATGCAGTATGCACCCAATGTAATATGAGGTAATAATTTCAAAAGCGTTCGTTGAAGCAGGGGGATTATCCAGGATTTAGTATAAGGGCGGGGGGCAGACAAATGCAGGTTTGTCAACTTTTGGAAAAGTATAGACCCGTATTTTTTTTTGTCTTGCCAGCTTCTCGAAAAGTGCTCAGTGTGTGTGTGTGTGGGGGGGGGGGGAGACACTCGACAAAAGGGCGGATCCTTTATGGTCAAAATGCCCCCCGGATCCGCCACTGCGTTGAAGAATACGTTGCAATTAATCCCTGTATTAAAGAATATTAATTATGACGTTCCGTAAAGAACAGATCATTTTTATCGAACCCCTGGATCTTAGTTCAATTGGATGGTTAATGTACTATTAATTGATGACTAGCGCAAATTTATTCATGAAATATTTTTCTTGTAAAAGATATTGTCCTTCATCATTATGTCAAATTAATTTTGCATTATCAATTTTCATGTAGCCTATAATAGTACCTATTTCATGCAAGACGGGGTTAAGCTATGATGTTTTTTTAAAAACTACTTTGGTGGCACCTTGTGTAATATTCTATACGACATAAAGTGCGCTTTAAGAATCATTATAGTTATTATTATTATTATTATTATTATTATTATTATTATTATTATTATTATTATTATTACTATTATTATTATTATTATTATTATTATTATTATTATTATTATTATTATTATTATTATTATTATTCTTAGTATTATTATTATTATTATCATCATTATTATCATGATTATTGGTAGTATAATTGTATCCCCCGGCAGTATGCCGGAGGATACTTTGGATTCAGCAGCGTTTCGCCGCCGCCGCCGCGTCACATTCTTGTGTGCGCTCTAGCGGTCACATTTCTCGACGAATTTCTTTCAGACTTCCTGTGGACGTGTATCTTGGTAAAATCTGGACCCCTATAGTTTCTGGTGATGCTGCCCCCAGTGTTCCGTCTTTTATAGGGTAAAAGGCCATATTTTGGGGGATAGTTTGTGTGCGCTCTAGCGGTCACATTTCTCAACGGATTTTGTTCAAATTTTGTATGAAGGTGTCTCTTGGTAAAATCTGGAACCCTATAGATTTTGGTGATGCTGCCCACAGTGTTCCGTCTTTTATAGGGTCAAAGGTCATATTTTGATAGATGTCTTGTGTGTACTCTTGTGTGCGCTCTGGCGGTCACATTTCTCAACGGATTTCGTTCAAATTTTGCATGAAGGTGTCTCTTGGTGTAATTTAAAAACCTGTAGTGTTTGGTGATGCTGCCACCAGTGTTCCGTCTTTTATAGGGTCAAAGGTCATACTTCCGGGCATGGCGTGAGTGCACTCTACAGGCCACATTTCTCAACGGATTTTGTTCAAATTTTGTATGGAGATGTATCTTGGTATAATCTACACATGTTTAAGTTTTGGTGATGCTCCCCTCATTGTTCCGTCCTTTATAGGGTCAAAGGTAATTTTTCCATTTCTTGCACTCTTACTACTGCATTTCTCGACGGATTTCGTTCAAATTTTGCATGAAGGTGTCCCTTGGTGTAATCTAAAAACCTGTACTTTTTGGTGATGCTGCCACCAGTGTCCCGTCTTTTATAGGGTCAAAGGTCATACTTCAAGGGATGGCGTGAGTTCACTCTGCAGGCCACATTTCTTGATGGATTTCTTTCAAATTTTGTATGGAGATTTATCTTGGTATAATCTACACATCTTTACTGTTTGGTGATGCTGCCCTCATTGTTCCGTCCTTTATAGGGTCAAAGCTCATTTGTCCCTTTTGTGCACTCTTACTTCTGCATTTCTTGACGGATTTCATTCAAATTTTGTATGGAGATATATCTTGGTATAATCTACACATATTTATTTTTTGGTGATGCTGCCCTCATTGTTCCGTCCTTTATAGGGTCAAAGGTCATTTTTCCATTTCTTGCACTCTTCTGCATTTCTTGACGGATTTCGTTCAAATTTTGAATGAAGGTGTCTCTTGGTGTAATCTAAAAACCTATAGTTTTTGGTGATGCTGCCACCAGTGTTCCGTCTTTTATAGGGTCAAAGGTCATACTTCAGGGCATGGCGTGAGTGCACTCTGCAGGCCACATTTCTTGATGGATTTCTTTCAAATTTTGTATGGAGATGTATCTTGGTATAATCTACACATCTTTACTTTTCGGTGATGCTGCCCTCATTGTTCCGTCCTTTATTGTTCCGTCCTTTTAGTGGATGGCTTATGTGCGCTCTGAGGTCATATTTCTTCCGAATTTTCTATAAAAATGCATTATACTCTAATCTGCACAAATCGTTTTGGTAATACTGCTCCTAATGTTGACAATATTCCGGGCCACTGGCGGCAATTTCTACACCATCCTTTTGTTTGAGGGAGGGGATGGGGGAGGGTCTTTGTCCCTCCTTCAAATCGCTGCCAGTGCCGGGGGATACATTTCGCATTGCGCGGCACCAGCAATGCACAATTCTAGTTATTATTGTTGTTGTTGTTATTATTGTTGTCTAGAAGCGCAGATTTATTTAGGAAATAATTTTCTGGTGAAAGTTATCGTCCTTCATCATTATGTAGCATTAACCTTGCATAATTATGAAAATATAATTTAACCACTATAATCAATGTCACTTACACAATTTTATTTCAGATCTTGCCATAGCTGCGCCCTTCGTTGATGGAGGAAATGGCGGGAAGGTTTTCATTTATCACGGAATAGGTCGCAATGTTAGACTACCGTTAATTCCAGTACAGGTAAAATATACGTTCTTTGGTAATGATTAATTTGTGCTGAATGCTGATGATTATTATTGGATGATTGTACATGTAGATTTACGCTTTCCATCTGTCATATGAATGTGATAAGGCCTACACATCTAATGCATTCCAGTTTTCATGACCTTTCAGACCACTATTACCATGATTAGAGCTTATTTTGAAACTGTTTTCTTAATTCATTCAAAGTATTTTTTTTTAAATGAACCCTAATTATATCAGTTGACGATTATAGAGCCCTAGAAAAAGAAAGAAATGCATTTCCAGCGAAAGGGGGCGTCAACGTCTTTTTGATTTAAGTCATAATGGACGGTTGCTCATCATCTTAAGTTGATATTACTGTTATCAATCTTAAACTTTGGGATAAGTACATCTTGAAAAAAAATAATCGTTTTAAATGTAAGATAGAATATCTGTTTGTAAAGTTCAATGGTTCTCTTCTATCGTCATTTTTAGGTTTTAGAGTCGAGACAGTTTGGTCAAGTTCTCGTTCCTTTTGGCTGCTCGTTATCATCAGGAGTAGACATCGATTCCAATTCATACCCAGGTATGATTTGTGTGTGTGTGCATATATTCATGTGATTTATGAATTATTTATTCGAAGACATCATGATTGTTTACATTTTAATAGTCATCTTGTTCATGAGACCTTTGTACTGAATCATACACGATACGAGATTAATTAAGCGTCGTATAAGGCTGGAAGGGGGAGGGGTGGCTCCAGCCCATAGACATGTTAATCAATAATTAATCAATAATTCAGGCTAATCGTCACTTGAATCGTCGATTCAGAAAGTGAGGTTGTCTCTTTGTATTATTTCCTATCTCATCTAATATACTTCAATGCATAGATGTATTATAGATTTACTAGACGGCACTTAAAGTAGATATTCAAAGAAAATCACAAATATGGCAATTAATGTATCACTAGAAACTGGGAAGCTTACAGATGGCAATCTTATAAGTTTTATGTCAACTGCGTATCTGGTGATTATAAAAACAACACAAATAAAAGCTCTTCTCAGCATCTGGAATATCCGAGGATTCGCCAGAAATATAGCGATGTTTTGATGTCGTCACACTCGGGATCGATCCTGCTTAAGCAGACGACGTCCTATAATGAATGAACGTAATTGCAATGCAATTATTTATCAAATTATAAAGAGTTTGGTGTATTTAAACATGACCTTATTTCACACCATTATAAAGGGAAAGTGAAACTGATTCTGATAGCTAAAACCGTTTGATTGTAAATACATAGGAGAAGGGTCAATGATCAATGAAATAAACCCCATTTTCAAATTGAAAAGCCCTCCGAATAATAGCAAGATGGTATTCGTTCCCTCTTGAAACGCCGAACATGCCCCGGTGTAAACAGCTGAAAATACAATGGCGTCTTATTTTGTTTACAAGTGACTGATTCCTTTATTTTTTTAACGCTGCATTTTTCATCAAAATAATACCATACACGAAGTTAAGAGTGAGGCAACAGACTAACATTAAGACTGACGCTAGTGAAGGAAGAGAAATAAGTGAAGAGGAGATGACAAAATAGGCTCTGAAAAATGTGTAAGATGTTATGGGACATCGTCTGCTTAGCCAGGACTGGTCCAGGGTGTGTCGTCACATATCTCAGCAGCGTTCGAGGAGCTCTTCAGCTGCTATATCGGGGGCTGTATTTTACCGTTTTATAATTGATAATAATCATTACTTCAAATGTTTCCAAGCGTTGAATTTGGATAACCTTGTTTAATTTATGCCATCTATGCAATAATAAGTATTAAGCCAATATTTAAAATCATCAACGTTCTACTTTAAGAAGATACTGATAGATGTTTAGCCATGAAAGAGAGAGGGATCTGGGAAGCGTTTCATCAAGCGTTTTGTCAGTGATATTTACCGACAACTGTTATAAGCTCCTGAAATCCTTGCATCTGATTGGCTGAGGGCAAATTTGTCAGTAAAAATCACTGACAAAACGCTTGATGAAACGCTCCCCTGGGTCCATTTTCATAAAACTTGTTATCAATAACAAATGTCTCATTTCTATGACAAATTCGCTCTCAGCCAATCAGATTCAAGGATTTCAGTAGCTTATAACTTGTTATTGATAAATAGTTTGGTAGGATGGCGTAGACATTACTGAAGTAGAATTGCTCCACGGAAGTGCAAATGATGCACATATTGTGTGTGACTGAATCTGGGGATTATGGTACATGTAATAACATTTGTGATTTGCACTAAGAGACGTATAAAGCACTATATTTACAAAGTCCAGATTATTATCCGTTTGGTCTGTATTAGTTCTGCTTCAACAAACAAACAAACACACACACAAACAAACACGAGAGACAACGACATATACTTTGGTGTATTTCTGTATTTTCCTTCATGTTTAGATCTTGCCGTTGGTGCCTACAAATCTCAGGTAGCAGTTGTTTACAGGTATTTATTGCTGCCCCTTTGTCTGTCTGACATCACTTTTTCACATGAAAAAATTAGTAACAATAGTTTTGACAGGGATGGAAAAAAAATTGCATGAAAATTAATAAGCTAGCATTTCTTTCCAAATACTTATGCAACCACTGCTTACAAGGGAATTAAATAACCACAGCTTGATATGAATTACTTCGCATTTTGGACTCACAAATTATCAAACTTTGCAAATTTCGTGATCTATTTCTATCTGGCAGATCACGTCCTTCCTTCACAGCGACTATGCAAGTTTTTCATGAACCGAGATTGCTTGATCTAGATGTATTAGATCATCTACTACCTGATGGAAGACTTACAACTAGGTATAGTTGGATAAGTTGTTTAATTGGTCGATTGATTGGTTGATTGATTGGTCGATTGTTTGTGGTTGATTGATTGATTAATTGATTGATTGATTTATTTATTGATTGATTGTTGGGTTCATTGATAAATTTAGTGATCGATTTATTTATTTATTTATTTATTTTGATATGTTAATGGATTTATTGATTAGCTTATTTATTAATAGATTCATGATTCGTGACCGATGATTTTTCTTCTCCGTTTGCTTTTCTATGCCTTCTCATTCTTAGTCTTCTTTTTTTTTTTTTCACTGGCTTTTTCTTCATTCCATAGGAATTCACGTCCTTGCAAATTCAATTTTTACTTTTCTTCTTTGAATGTAGAATGAACCTGAATGTTTGTTTCTCGTTTGTTGGGCTTGGTCTACCGAAATCTATAGGTGAGTCTTCCTTTTCACATAGATCTACAAAGTTCAATGTACAAGCTGAAACACTACAACACATTTTAGTAAAGTGCATTAATTGTTTTCCAGTGATTATCTCCATTGGTTTGCAGTATTTGCCTATAATTTGTAATACAGTAATTTATTGCCAATGATTCGTACGAAGTCGACAGTCAAAGAAGTCCCTCAAACACAAATATGGATGAATCACTCAACATTGATATACACTTAATGGCAGTTTTTGAGCTGTATGATTTTAAAGTGCGGGTGAAATTTGAAAGAAGTTCAGAATGAAAATCAGTCGATGCATAGATAAAAACCAAATCTGAATAACTTTGATTTCATAATTCATATCTGTCTTTCATTCGTGATAGTACTTGGATATAACATCACGCTTGATGCGGCCAGATCACAGACACGTCGAATGGCTTTCATGAAATCACGCACTGCGGTGCTGCAAACCTCAGTCATTGCTTCAACACAGAGCACTATGCATTGTATACCGCATTCGATATACGTTCAGGTAGGCCTATGGACTGTATGATAATTAGAATAATAATAATGATAAACCGTTCTTGTGTAGCGCATATCACATTATGGTATAACGTCCCTATGCACTTCCAAAGGAATAAATCCTGCCAGGCAGTGGCGTAAGAAAAGTGTGCATTGTGCCCCCCCCCCCACTTTTAGAACGAAAATGTTTTTTTTTTTTGCTTGTCAGATAATTATGGAGGGAAACTGGACCCCCCATATCCCCCCCCCAAAGGCAGAGGATTTTTTTTGTCGCCACCTTCGTGGTGTCTTCAGGCGAGGCGCAAGTCGAGCAAGTGCCCCCGGTAATATCTTTCTATTTTTAGTTGTTCAAATTTTGATATGATTTTCTTTAATCATATTGGCCCGAATGGGTTCATTAATGTATTTTTTTGTGTGTTTTCCAGATGGTTCTTACACGTGTTATGCCCCACAAATTTTGATACGACCCTTTTTTGCCTTTTGCTGTCAGACATTTCTATTTTAGGTAACACTATATAGGCTCCCTAAAATATCATCCTGGATCCCTCTCTGAATTATACTAATGGGTTGCATTTGTAATTCCAGTGTTCCGTTGTTTCTCGAACAAGGACTTTTACACATAACTCTAGCAGTCGATTTCTATGATCGTGATGATGACCTTGTGCAAAGTAATTGTGGTTTATTTCATTGAGCTAAACCGGATCGCTTTTAATGATAAAACCTGATGCATAATGTTTGATAGATTTGAAGACAACAAGGATTTTTCATTCCAGTGATAGGACATAATTCAATTGAATATTCTGTAGTAACAAAGGGCAGAATAGAATAATTCTGAATAGTAGAATTTTATTACTTTTTTTAAAAAAATATCCCAGATGATACCTGAAGTTTTCTGACTGTATACATAAAGAGGAATTTTCTTGAAAATGGATTCAAAATTTCGGTCGGCAAATTTCTAATTTTCAATGAAAGCTTTTTCAGGAATTAAAAAGAAATGACAAAGAAATGACAATCTATTCTTTTTGTGGGGCCGGGGGTATAGGCTTTTTGGGAAACAAAAGGATAGAACCACTGTTCGCATTATGGAAATATGAGGACATCTTTTGGTTGGCTGAGGACTTTCGACTAAATTGTCGGCATACTTATATGGTCCGATCGATGCCCCTCCCCATACAAGACACCACTGATTGTGATAACCAGTTAATATGTTAAGATATTTTCCCCACAGCCTTCAATAGAAGACAAACAGACTGCGATATCGGTGATTGCAAAGTATACTTACCTGGAGGCCGAGCAAGCTAACTGGATACCTGACGGTTATCTGGTACCAGTACTCAGCAGATGGGCTGTTACTAGAATAGCCTTCTCAGTAAGTATTATCAAAACTAGAGATTTGCAGCTCTAGACTGCAAGTATAGTGGCTGATAGGATAAAGAAGGGATGGTAAGATAAAGAGAGAGAGAGAGAAAAAAAAGAAGAAAGTTGCCCAAATATTATTATTGGGGGCTACACCCCCTGTAGCCCCCCCCCCCCGCACACAAAAACACACACATACACAACACATCTATAGAGAGAGGGTAGTTACAGAGAGATCAAAAGAGAGAAAGACAGATAGAGAAAGAAGATAAGAGAGAGAGAGAGAGACAGAGAGAGAGGAGACAGAGAGAGAGAGGGTGACAGAGTTGCCCAAATATTATTGGGGGCTACACCCACTATAGCCCCCCCCCCCCACACACACACACACACCAGAGAGAGGGGGTAGTTACAGAGAGAGAAAGATAGAGAAAGAGAAAGAAAGAAAGATAAAGAGAGAGAGAGAAAGAGAAAGAGAGAGAGAGGGGGAGAGAGAGAGAGAGAGAGAGAGAGAAAGAGCAACAGAAGAATTGGGTGAACATCGGTTAGTAAACAAGCGTTTGGCTACGGAAAGGGAATTATGTGTTATTTCCTACATTTTGACCTCCCTGCTTTGACATTGTAAATTGAACACAGAGGTATAATATTCCACCTTTGAATAATCACAGATATACAATATTCGAAACTGAAACTATGAAATAATATTCTGCTGTTTTATCCTATGCCCCTTTGCATTCTTGATTAGAATGTGTAAGGACTGACTTACTAAAATGGCTGTTCACTTCTGTTTTCTTTTACCAGATTCCATTGAAGAGAAACTGTGCCAATGATACGTGCTTTCCTAATCTAGTCATATCACCCAGAGCGTAAGTATTGTACCATAATGTTTATAGTTGTTCAAAGTTGCGAAGCAGGAGAAACTAATGTGCTTCTTAAAAAGGTTGGGATTGCTTTTGAACGAACTCAGTACCCTGTGTATTTTATAACTAAAACAAAACAAAACAAAAATTAGCCAGACCTCCAAAATTCGCTCGGGGGGGGGGGGGGTTATGGAGGTACAGTTTCCCTCCATAATTCTCTGACAAGCAAAAAAAAAAAGGGGGGCACAATCGACAAAAGTGATTTATGAAAATTTCAGTGCTGTCATTAAAATATCATATTTATTTTATTTCTGTTTCTATTTTTTTTTAGAGAGACCGAGTATCTAGTAGCAGGGGTTATTGTTGAAGCATATATCATGATGGATGTAGAGAACCATGGTGATGCTGTCATTAAACTATCATATTTATTCTATTTCTGTTTCTATTTTTTTTCAGAGAGACCGAGTATCTAGTAGCAGGGGTTAGTGGTGAAGCATATATCATAGTGGATGTAGAGAACCATGGTGATGACTCCTTTTATTCTACTCTTGAAATTCATATCCCAGATGAGATTAACTTCAGCAAACTAGATCGAGCAATTACGGTAAGACATTTTAAAATAATGAATGTAGAAAGACGGTAGAGTGTTATGACCCATGCATCTATCGGGCGAGTCAGTGAAGGTTGCCCTTAAATCTATACATATAAAGCGGTAAATCAATTCAACTGTTGGAGGAATTGGTTGTGTTTGTGAAGCCAGCTCACACCAGTTTAAGCCTGCATAAGAATACCATTCGATTCAGTTTAGTCTCTCGTTTCTTGCCATATATAGGTTTTTCAATCGGTATACTTCACCCTGTACATTCATTTGGGGGAAAAGTCGTTATGATAATTAGTGTGAAGAATGTACGATTACTCTAAAGTATATCATAATTATTGTTGATAGGGGCAAAATGGGTATACCATTACGAATCAAAACCTGTGAATTTGTCAGGTTAAAACAAATACATAGGAGACATGCAGTGTTCATAAATCACGCGTTATTACGGCTACAGCCCACCAGACCGACGGCCCGTGAGACCGACAATGTCAGTCTGGGGAGCGTTTCATCAAGCGTTTTGTCAGTGATTTTTACCGACAACTGTTATAAGGTACTGAAATCCTTGCATCTGATTGGCTGAGAGCAAATTTGTCAGTAAAAATCACTGACAAAACGCTTGATGAAACGCTCCCCTCGTAGGCCCTTTTTTTTTGTATCGTGGGCTGCCGGCCTGCTTGGATCACCCCCATTTTTTCTGTATTTTTAAAATTATACTCTGGTCTTGCAGTTTTTGATGAATTTTTATGAGCTGTTTAAGAAAATATATGCTTACTTGATGTTTTTTTAGGATTCCTTTGTGACGTGTACCGTCACGAGACGACTGGTTGTGTGTAATATAGGGAACCCTATCAAAGCAGGAGGAAAGGTATGGATAAATTAAGTAATTTTACTTTAAAGTGACAGTATATGACCCTTCACCCAGGATCATTCATTACATGAAGAAAGAGTAAGAGCAAATAAGAGACTGACATGCCGAAAATACGTAAAAATACTTTTATAGAGATTTTTTGGTATAGGAAATTGCCTCAGAAGCCTCAAATCATATACAGTAATATAATCATTCCAGGGGGTGTTTCATAAAGCTGTTTGTAAGTTACGCACGACTTTACGCACAAGAACTGATCACCATATAGTCGTGCGTAAAGTCGTGCGTAACTTACGAACAGCTTTATGAAACACCCCTGATACGATCCTGAGGATGTTTAATCAAGAATGTACTATTACTAACTTAAATCTTCTCAAAACAGAAAACAAAACACACACACACAATAACTTTATTATGGACCATGCATAATTTATATTGGATACTCTTCGTCTATATATTTATATATATATATTTGTTTTTTGTTATCATATATAACCTTATTTTTTTACTGAAATGTTGTATTTCCCTTGTGATTATTTTCCTTAAGGTCCATATGCGAATCTGTTTTCAAACTGAGGATTTATCTGTGACCGAGCCTGAAGTTATCTTCGCAATGAAAGCCAAAAGGTAAAAAATTTCTTTTTGTCAGTTCTCTCACATTTTCATGTGCATTAACATATCTGTGATTACAATTATCATTTATTGATAATCGAATATTAATATATTCTTTGCAATTTTCTTTAAGTAATAGTTAGTTTACGGTGGGCTTTCTTACTATAATACTTATACTAATAATGTTATATTTTACTTTTGTTGCGTTTTCAGTCGCAGAAGTAAATTTTCAAAGACTGGATTGGCTACCTAAAGTGAATAAAGTAGATTATTGATAAGTGGAAATTAAAACATAAATATTAGCTTCGTAATTCACTTCATGAAGGAGTTTTTATACCCATTGAAGCATGTAACATTATAGTTTATAAACATCCTTAGAAGAAAATCTTCATCTCCCTTTTCAGTAACCATGGTAACAATGTCTTGTTTTATTATCTAGTGGAGACGATGAACTGAGACACCATTCTGACGACAACCATGCCAATGTTTCTATTCCCGTTATTTCATCATCCAATATTACTCTTCGAGGGTAAGAGCTGGTATTTTTTCGAAAGCAGTAATTTTACAGTTAGGCCTGTTTTAATAAAGCATAGTACGTGATAATATCCCTGCATCTCTACCAGCTTTGATATTAGGGAGTTTTCAAATGTGTCGACTTGAACGCCGTCCTAGATCCTCCCAGCTACAATGGACTTCTTTGTGTTAGCTGCATACAGCGCCTTGTGCAAGAACGGCTCACCCGTCCACTAGTCAGATCGAGAACGCATCAAACATGGTTTTGCCGTCTTCTCTAAAACGTGAACCTCGCTTCACCCATTGTTAGCTTCATGCTTCATCTTTGCATGCAGTCAACACAAAGCAGTCCATTGTCGCTGTGAGGATCTAGGACGGCGTTCACGTCGACACAATCGAAAACTCCTGATTACCTTGGTTTTACTCTATGGTTTTACTGCCCCCCGCCGGCAAAATGGCGGTCGATCGGTACAGAATGCTTGTTTCAACGTCATTATTCACATTTCATTGAAACAAATTATGAAATACACTATTAACCCGTTGACTACTAGATTTTCTTAATCCCATTGGACCACCCGGTTCCCGTGGACAGTGGATTAAAGTTAATGATAAATATTTTACTCAGGATTCGTCCTCATAAACACGCTAAAAGTAATCCCTATTTTAAGGTATAGTGCTATACGTATCAACAACACTTAACCACCTACGTGCATGCATAAGAGATATCGGCCTATATATTTTGAATACTATAAGATATAAAATTATAATAATGATTACTCGCTTGACAAAACTGAAACAAGACGATTTCCTATTTTCTTCATGATAAACTGTAATACAGAATCCAACTTATTTATCAATATGAACTTATTCTTTTCTCTCACTTTTCTTTCTCACGTCCCTGCCCACTCCTTCTCTCTCTCTCTCTCTCTCTCTCTCTGTCCCCCTCTCTATCTCTCTCTCTCTTTCTCTCACTCCTCCATGCATCTCCTATCTTCCCATCTACCCATCTCCGTTCCTCTCCCTTCTCTTCTTTCCTGTAAACAGGGAAGTCAACCCAGAACTCCTGATTTTTAAAGAGAAAGACTATCCTCTCAATCGAAAGGTCGAGTTTCAAAACGACATCGGTCCTCTACTTACCTACACAGTATCGGTATGTCAACAACACAGTCCAGTAAATTTTATATTAATTGACTTTATACAGCAGCTAAATTGATTGATAAATGGTTTTATCCATTTTTACCTTACAAAGTCCTATATGTCATGAATGCGGTTTAATAACAATCCTAAATATAAAAATCAATCCTACCGCAAGAAAGCATATAGTTAATAAAATATTTTTTTTTTACATCTCTGCCTCTTTCTCTCTCTCTCTCTCTCTCTCTCTTTCTTTCTGTCTCTCCTCTCTCTCTCTCCCCCCTCTCTCTCTCTGCCTCCCTCTCTCTTTCTGTCTCTCTTTCTGTCTCTCCTCTCTCTGTCTCTCCCCTCCTTCCCTCCCCCCTCTCTCTCTCCTTCTGTCTCCCCTCCTCTCTCTCTCTCTGTCCCCCTTATCGTTTCCCATGTTCGTCCTTTCAGCTGATCAATGGAGGTCCTAGCCCAATCGGAGCGACAGAGTTGATCATCTCCTGGCCTACCTTCCCTGTCCTCGATGGTCAACTGCTCTATCCGGTCAGTGCTAAGATGGACAATGGAGGAGAATGCTACGTCGTCAATGGTCAATGGAACGCTGAGAATCTCACCACAGTAAGCAGTCATAAATACTAGTAACTCAAAAGGCTTTGAAAAACCTTAGTTCATGACCATTTACGTAATGACTACGTAATGACATCGTGATAATCGTAACCTGAACCTCAAAATTTTCGGCAAATCTTGGGGCACTTCATTTGGGGCAAGTGAAAGTATGTTTTCCTTCCCATATAAATATATGTGACTTAAGTTTTATTAGATAAAGGGCTGTGTCAGTAACATCCCTGTACAATGCCTTCTCCTGCTGGGAATTCATAGTAATTGATATCAGGAAAAAACCCAAGAAAATTTAGGACATTTTTTCATCCTTGTCGACAAAGTATATAATAATTTAGGAGTCCTTTTTATTTTGCGTTTTGAAAATTTTTCGGCAAAATATTTACACATTACATTGCAAAAGTTTTGTCCGTTATCTCCCTCATTGAAGGTGTTAAAACGTAATCTTTGTTCGCGTCTATAATGTTGGTAACATTAGTAATTACACAAAACATGGAAATCCTTTCCAATTTTAATTTTATTTCCAGACATTTGGTAGTTACAACCACGCGAGACGGCGTCGCAGAGACGAATCCACGCAATCCGCATCTCGACTGAGAACCGCGTCACCTTTCACCTCGTCCCAACTAAAATCACTGGCCTGTAGGTCGAGTTTATCACCTTGTGAGCAGATCGTATGTTACGTGGACAAGCTGGCTAGAGGAAGACATTCAGAGAAGGATGAAGTGGTTGTCATAGTAACGTCACGCCTTAGAACAGATCTTTTAATAAAGGTATATTAGACCGTCTAGGAGATGGGCTCTAGAGGAAGTATTAATTCCATTTAGTTTATCAAATAAGTCAGATGCTCCTATCCTGCTGATTTTCCTCTCTCCTTCCCTTTCTTTGCGTTTTTACTCTTCATTTTCTTAACAAAAATTTTTTTCCAGATAAACTCATATTTAACTTTTTTTTCCTTCTTCTTTTTCTTCTTTTCTTTCTTTTTCGTTTTCTTCTTCTTCTTCTTCTTCTTCTTCTTCATCATCTTCTTCTTTTTCTTCTTCTTCTTCTTCTTTGTCTTCTTCTTCTTCTTCTTCTTCTTCTTCTGCTTCTTCTTCTCTTTCCTTTTCTTCCTATTCTTTTCTTCTGAATCTGTTGTCTAGTACTCAAGTACCCTTTAAACTCTTATTTCTTATACTGCTTATCTTCCCTCCAAAGTCCCCCGCATTCACGCCTTCCTCCTCTTCTTCTATTTTATCTTTTTCTCTTTCTTCAAGTCATATATCTCTATGTTTTTATGTTGTACTATGATTTTCTTCATCATCTCTTCTGATTATCTCCCTTTTGCTGTGGCAACTCTTTCTCTTGTAGAAACTTTCTCATTTTGTTTAAAATCCACTTCTCTTCAATACAGTACAATGTAACAGGATTCAAGCTTATGACACGTGTAGAAGCTTTAGTCAAAGATAGCCTACATCGCAACACACCATTCCTCAACTTACCAACAAGTGAACTGCAGGTACGAGTAGCCTTTGAAACATTGTAAACTTATTTTGTTTGAGATTTACCAAACTCAGTGGCGTAGCATTGCACTCCAGCCATCTTGAAATCACGATCCATTTTGTACGTACTCTTTCACTCATTCTTAATAAGATGCCTAGAACGATAATTTGTATGTTTTTAAAAATTTAATAGCATTATTCATTATTAATGGCCTGTCATAACATTATTCTTTGTTTGTAGGTTTATTATTTTCCCTGATTGTGTTTTTTTGACATCCTGCAGATAAGTACGACGATACTCGTTGAGTTGGATCAAGCTCGACCTGATATTCCATATTGGATTTACATCATCGCAATCGTTGGGGGTCTCTTTATACAGCTAGTGGTCATTCTTATACTACAAAAGGTACTTTTATCAAGAGGAATCGTGTTAAAAAATCAAATAAAAAAAAGTTAAATTCTGCTAATAAATGACATTATATAACATTTTTTTTTTAATGAAGTACAAATTTGTCGTTCTATGTTTTAGACAAATCAGCAATTAAATTCCATACCAATTTCATATCGCAATACTGTACATTTAAATGTTAATACACACACATATACATGTATATACTGGATACTTGGAACACCATGGACATCAGATTCTGAATTTTCACAATTGTTTTCCACAAACATTGAAACATTATGAAAATGAAAGTACGCAAGCAGCATTAAACCAATTGGAGACTCTACCTTTCACACTTGATAAGTAATCTTTGAATCTTTTGTGAATTTGGAAGAAAAATAAAATGACAGTTAGATATTGCAAAACCAACATAATTTCTTCCGTTCCGTGAATGGTTTACAGATTATCTGAATCACCACTGAATTTCTTTCAAGTGACAGTAAAACTGAAGCTCCTAAATAGCGTCATCTTCAACAGGATTTGATAAGTGTCTGTGCCTCTCATTTTCCCATCATGCCCCTTTCTAGTTTGTAGAAGCTTAGAATGTACCTGCAGGCAATTTTTCACAATGCAAATCAAAAATAATAGTTTGACATATAAAATGCGCCTATTATTCAAACAAGCTGTTTGTCAAAATTCAAAATAAAACGCAATTAATTTTCAATTATAATCTTAATTTAGCAATCACTGTAAGATGGCGCTGTTCAAGTTCCACCAGTTTAATGCCACTTTAATATCTACTTTGTTGTCAACAGACTGGATTCTTTAAGCGAAAGAAGATTTCTCCTAAACATAGGGAATGTTTGAGCATGGAGAGTGAACCTGTCGTGCTCGTATCAGCGACATCACTGGAACAGAATCCTTTTTCTTCATCTATGGAACGAAATCCTTTAGCTTGTGAGAAATTCAGCGATATAGACAAAAGAAGCAGCTAAAGATGACCGAACTTAAACATGGACAAGAATACATTTGATCTTTGGAAGATATCCTACTGTTTGACGGGCGTTCTCCTTAGCAACACTGGAAACGTACAGACAGAAGTACAGACAAAAGGATGTCTCCATACTCTGAAGTAACTGATTGTGATGAAAGAACTAAATCTAATCCTCTAAACTTACCAGATCTTCGATATATGCGTTTTCTGTCTGCTTGACGATATTAGAAGGATGAGGTTTTGCTCTCCTCAAAGACAATAAAGTACAGAAACATGTTTACATCCTTATTCCTTAAAACTTACTAGTTAAAATTACTAGTTGTCTGAGAATCTTCAGGAGCCCGTAGTTCTTCAGGATTTGAGGAGTTCAACTAAAGAAGATGTTGGAAGCATTCAGATCTTCCTCAAAGACAATTATCCCGGTCGAACGTCTAAAAAGTTACTAAATGAGCACCGAGGTTATGCTATGTTTGATTGTTTTGTTATTTTCTTGAAAAGTGCAATTTTCATAATGCTTTCTCAGGATAGAAAGTAGTTATATGTCTAATGTTTGTTTCTTCCTTTCTTCATTTTTGTTGTACGACATGAGTGGAGGAAATTTTTAAAGCTGTGCCTTTTTTAGACATTCATTTCGCCTTTATTCCTCGGGAAGATGATATTGGACTATTATTATTGAACAGACCAGATAAGCTGTTTTTTTTCTAAAATATTATCAGTTGATCATTCTACGTACTTGAGGAGGGACTTCAATAGTGAGCTTAGTTGTTACGTATTAAAGTCGGCGTAAGAATATTTGAGTTGTAAAATGGTATGAAAGGCCCATCTTATACTTTAGTTATGCTTCATAAGAAGAAGTCGAGTCAAACAGTGGGTGTCAGTGTGTGTGTGTGTGTGAGAGAGAGAGAGAGAGACAGACAGACAGACAGACAGAGAAACAAAAAATATAACGTTCGTGATATCAATTTTAGCTACGGACATTATTTTTCAAATTATTGTTTTCATTGATTGTGCTTTTATACAACTATATAAGATTGAATTTTTATGAAAAAACCCTTTGTAAATCAATGTTATAGATGTAAACACAGCTGACACAACTAAAACAGAAAACAAATCTTAGTTTTTGTCAAAATAGTGGAGTAAGTTCTTGTGTTTATAAAAGTGTTTCGTAAAAATACGTGGTCTTTCTGACTTAACTGTCAATCCATCTTATTTGACTCTTTCTTTATTTCGTACTGTACTACAGTGCGTACGAAACCCTAATATAAAGGGTTATTGTGACCATACTATGTGCTCTATGACAATGATTATCTATTTTCCATAAACTTGAAGTATTATGCTTCAAAATGATACCTTGATGGCATCCATCCGTACATGCTTTATCGAGCAACAGCATTTTGAAAATGATATGTAAAAACCCAGTTGTGCCGGATTTGGGTAAAACCGTGAAGACGTTAGTATCATATGCGAAAGTGACTAAATATAAATACAAGCTTTAAGAGATATGGTACCTGAAATTTCCTTGTGTGACGGCATGCATTCAATCAGAGATTCATAAAACACCGGTAAATACTAATTTCCAGTGGTGACAGGGGCATACGCCCCCAAAATTTCCAAAATCAATCAATATCATTTAAAAGATTTATAAAAATGCCCTTAGTGTAATGAAAAAGTGCCCCTCCTGAGGTGGGAAATTGCCATAGTCTTTCTACCTTGTATTTCCATCTGATGACAATGGAAAGTGCAACTTACTTTAATTTTATGAAAAATGTCAGCTTTGTTCTTAAACGAAACGTCAGTTCAGAAAAATGTAAACAAATTGCTTTCATTTCGATTGCAGGTACCATTTAAATAAAAGCCATGCCCTTTTTTACCCCAACACATCGAGAAAGTATTGACCATCCTTTATTTTATGATGATGGTGTTATCCTTACCCTCATTATTGAAAGAAACAGTTGAAAACAGTCTTCTCATAGGGTTTTAAAAGTCATGTTACATTTTGGTCATGTTCGCATTTGATCCTAACGTTTTCACGGTTTTACCCAAATCCGGCACAACTGAGTTTTTACATGGCATTATCAAAACGCTGCTGCTATGTAAAGCATGAACGGATGGATGCCATCAATGTATAATTTAAAAGCATAATACTTCTAATTTATGGAAAATAGATAAATATTGTCATGTGGTCACAATAACCCTTTGTTTTAGGGTTTCGTTTTTTTCTCCGACGCACTGTATAGTCATTGAATGTTGCATTTTTATATTAATTACTACAGCGTTTTTCTTTCTCTGCGTTAGTTTGATCTTCAGCACTTTTTTCTATTATAATTATTTCATCTTATGCGGCAAAGTAGGGTTTAAAGTCGGACGTAAATCAACATTACCCTTTTTTTTTTAATTATGAGGTTTGTGTTCGAAATTTTGAATTCTAAACTTCCACCACAGTATAACTCAACAGAAATCCTAATCCTCACCTGGACGATCGACACCATTTTTTGTTTTTGCTGTTGTTGGTGCAAATGTGTACAAGTAGATAGCACCTGATACCACCTGGTCATGTGTAAAAAGTAACGTTTAATACAGCGAAAATGAGACTCTTTACATAGTTCTACTCTAATATTACTCAAAATAAAAGAATAACGATTAATATTATGTCATGAAATAAAGGTGAAATGTGACTCATTTTATTTACTCATGCATAGGATGTAGAATCAAGGAGGTCTGTGATAACTCCTTGGTAGAATGATCGACGCACATAATATGTAATATGCAATACTCAAAGTTCCCCTTAAAAATTGTGAATATTAAACGGAAAGATAATACATGTATTTGATGACGTACGGAGTTAGGGGGAACGTGTCCCGAGTGGCTCCTTAAGGAGCGATACTAGCGTACCCATAGGGAAGACAAGGAGCGGGTTACCCCCCCCCCCCCCCCCCCCTGACAAACTTTGACCCAAGAGAAAAGATTTTGGAAGACAAGACTGCATTGCGTAATGATTACGTGTTAGTCGACTACAGTTCAGGCTGATGAAAATGGCAGTCGAAATATATTTTCAATCGTCGGTACCTTTATGTGAGTCGTACTTGCATAGCATTCAGTTCTTCGCTTTTCTCCAACAACAAAAGTGTTTAAGGGGTGTATTTGGAAACAGGGGCCTGGGAGCCGGGGGTGCGTTGCCTTTTTTTTTTTTTTTTTTTTTTCTTCTTTTGCTTGTCAGAGATTTTTGGACTTTAAAGTAGGTATTCAAAGAAAATCACAAATATGGCAATTAATGTATCACTAGAAACTGGGAAGCTTACAGATGGCAATCGTATAAGTTTTATGTCAACTGCGTATCTGATGATTATAAAAACAACACAAATAAAAGCTCTTCTCAGCATCTGGAATATCCGAGGATTCGCCAGAAATATAGCGATGTTTTGATGTCGTCACACTCGGGATCGATCCTGCTTAAGCAGATGACGTCCTATAATGAATGAACGTAATTGCAATGCAATTATTTATCAAATTATACAGAGTTTGGTGTATTTAAACATGACCTTATTTCACACCATTATAAAGGGAAAGTGAAACTGATTCTGATAGCTAAAACCGTTTGATTGTAAATACACAGGAGAAGGGTCAATGATCAATGAAATAAACCCCACTTTCAAATTGAAAAGCCCTCCGAATAATAGCAGGATGGTATTCGTTCCCTCTTGAAACGCCGAACATGCCCCGGTGCAAGCAGCTGAAAATACAATGGCGTCTTATTTTGTTTACAAGTGACTGATTCCTTTATTTTTTTAACGCTGCATTTTTCATCAAAATAATACCATACACGAAGTTAAGAGTGAGGCAACAGACTAACATTAAGACTGACGCTAGTGAAGGAAGAGAAATAAGTGAAGAGGAGATGACAAAATAGGCTCTGAAAAATGTGTAAGATGTTATGGGACATTGTCTGATTAGACAGGACTGGTCCATGGTGTGTCGTCACATATCTCAGCAGCGTTCGAGGAGCTCTTCAGCTCATCGGGGGCTGTATTTTACCGTTTTATAATTGATAATAATCATTACTTCAAATGTTTCCAAGCGTTGAATTTGGATAACCTTGTTTAATTTATGCCATCTATGCAATAATAAGTATTAAGCCAATATTTAAAATCATTAAAGTTCTACTTTAAAAGATACACTAAAATGCTGAGGACCCTTTTTTTGGGGGGGGGGGGGGGCTCACAGCACCCCCAGTAACAAAATCGTTCCCAGGCGCCTGTTTGGAAAGGAAAGTTCCTAACATCGGGACCAATTAGGACGGTAAGAAGCTAATTTATTTTTAAGTAATGAATCTTTTTTTTTACACCGATAATCACAGTAGAATAATAATCTGCTTTCTTTCAGCTGTTACAATATTGTGTCAATGGAAATATCAAAACGTCAAGGAAAATTTGATATGGGTCGATTCATTAGATTTGGGGCAAGTAAATGCCACTGAAATCCGGATGGACGAATAATTTAGCAGGCGAAGATGAGCCAGGGCTTTTACGGTTCAGTAAGTATTTGTACATGTGGAATATCATGCGTCGCATCACTGAAAAGCAGACGTAATTACACACAGCCCTGGAAAAAATTATTAGACCGATGCAAGCTCCAATTGATGACTATTTTTCAGACTGGTGATACCGACAGTTTCCGTTTCGGTATCATCAGCCTGGTAAATATGTTCTCCTTTTTAAAAATGTATTCGAACTCACATACGTTCGATGCCCAGTTTTTCTGTTCGGACCCACTTCGAATATGAAATCAATTAAGCAGTTCAGTGAGCGAGCTGCAGGAATGTTAACAGCTATATGGACAAAATTAATAGACCAAGACTGACATGTTAAGAAGGAAATAAAATACCACCATAGCAAGCTAGAATTTATGTAATACATGTATGTTATTCATTCAGGGTTGGATGAAAAATGTCACCTTTGTTCGTTTGTGTGCGTCATATATTACCCCTATAATTGGATCTTGGTCTAATAATTTTTTTTCAAGGTCTATACATATCCTTTATTATCTCGCATCAATTATTGGAAGGCCAAAAGTTCTTTAATAAAAAGGTATTGTTGATGTAGCTAGTTATAGCTCTCGGTAGTGGCGGAATTTTTTTTACCCAATTCTATTCATCAGGAGGACGACCTAATGTTATGTCCCCCCCCTCCCGATGTAAAGCATTTCCTGCATATTTCCGCCCATGGCCTCCAGGGGAGCGTTTCATCAAGCGTTTTGTCAGTGATTTTTACTGACAAATTTGCTCTCAGCCAATCAGATGCAAGGATTTCAGTAGCTTATAACAGTTGTCGGTAAAAATCACTGACAAAACGTTTGATGAAACGCTCCCCTGGTCTGCCCTATCCCATTTCATACGGTGTGGCTGTTATAGGGTGTAGTTGGGGTATTTACGTATACTTCAGCCTACGAGACCGACGGCCCAAGAGACCGAAACTTCAAAAAGGTCCACGAAGCCGACACAAAAAGAGAAATGCATACGGAAAGACATAAAATGCCAGTCTCGTGGGCTATCGGTCTCATTCACTGTCGTTCCATAGGGAACTTCAATACAAGTTTGTTTGTTGTTTTATAATTATGAACCTTCATAAAAATATATTAAAAGGCCCACGCGACCGATGTTGTTGTTCTAATAATAATAATTATAATAATTAAGTCTTATTTGCCCAGGGTAGCCACTAGATTTGGTCTCGTGGGCAGTAGCGTTAAAGACAAGAAAGAGAGAGACAGCGACAGAGAGAGAGACAGCGACAGAGAAAGAGACAGAGGAAGAGAAAGGGGAGAGGGAAAACGATAGAAAGTTTTTTTTTTAAAGATGCAGGAGACCACCTCCCTTATTAGTGGTCTATTTATTTCGAATTTATTATATCGAATAAGACCGGAGCCGCCCCCCCCCCCCCAACATCTGTGATTCCAATGCCCCTTCAATAACTGGACCCACACACTGATCCCATCCAATCGTAACAACATGTCCACAGCAAATAGTTCTTTAGATTTATAATGAATCTGTGACCTCTTTGACTGACTTTGACACAAAAGATATTCACTGATATATTTGATGTAAAAGAATCTATTGTTCGATCCAAACTGATTTTATATTAGCTATCTGAAATGCGTATACCATGTGTACTGAAAACAAGATTTAGTACAACACCTACAGTGTTGTTATACACAAGCGTTCAGTTGCTTCATGCAACTTAACCCAATCACGTCATCGTTAATATTATTCAGTGAAAAATTGGATACCGAACCCAGCGAATTCCTCACTGCATGTCTTCTAAATCTCAATCAATAATCGGTGAGTACATTATGATGGGTATTTCTGCTCATGAATATTTTATGTTTTACTATCAAAACAAGAATTCCTCCGGATTATCTTGAGTAAACAATGATTTTTTTTGGGTCAATATTTTCTAACATGTTCTGAAATTGGGATGAAACAAAAATGTAACAAATTATTATTGGATGTGACAGAAATCAAACTATTGTAACTACTACTTCAAGTCCAAACAACCAGGAAACAAATTTCAATCAACTCTTTGACCTTCATGCTGATAAAAGGAAGTTAACAAGGCTAGGGTCAACACGAAACAAACTTGATAATAATTCATCAGCATGGAAACTGGTTTCCTCATCAAAGGCTATACAGTGGGTCAATTTTATTAGTGGTTTTACATTGAACATGTTGAAAAACTATACGTAGAGATATCGAAAGAAGGATATAGGGAATAGGTGTCACTTTGTGAAATCATATTGGTGGAATTTTCCTCACAACTCCGTCTTTCCAGAAATCTACTTCCGTCTTGTGAGGGGTTATAGTTGCAAACAAACGCAGAACCATGGAAAGCACTACGTCTTCTCTTGAAGGTACAAGGGATCAGTCTCAATTCATCTGGACATGGGCACCTGTTTCCTGGGAATGGTGGGAGATCCTGCAGCTCATCCTGGCTATAGTTGGTATCCTAGGTAACTTCTTGGTTATGCTTGTCCTACTCAGGCCTAAACATCGCCGATGCGCCACCGATACACTCATCGGAGCGCTGGCCGTTGCCGATTTCTTGACATCCATCTTTATCATCCCTCATCAACGCGTCACGAGTCTTCCGGACACGCCCGGAGGACAGTTCTACTGTCGGATCATCCACTCCTCTGTTTTGATGTGGATATCCATCTGCGGTTCCATCTTCACGCTGACAACCATCTCGATTGAAAGGTTGGCGGCTGTTAGGTATGCTTCTGTGCATCCGCTTCTTTTCAGCCATACACGCATCCCTTTCCTCATTGTCGCCTTGTGGCTACTGTCTTTCATCATAAACACTTTCAGCCTCTACGTCCACTTCGTCCAGGACGGCGTCTGCGTCACCCAGTTCCCTTCTCCAGAATTCCAGAAGTTCATAGGCGCGTCTCTGTTCATCATCGAGTACGTCGTCCCGATCGCTATCATGATCACTGCACACTCGCTGACGCTGTATAGTCTTCGACAACAAGGTGAGCCATCGACCGCCGATCACGGGCAAGGTCCAATTTCGTCGAAGCTGAAAGACGCACAACGTCGAGTCCTGCAGATGCTTCTAATCGTCGTCATCACTTTCATCATCTGTTGGACGCCGGATCAGTTCGGCTTCTTGGTGTTCAACCTCGGCGTCGTGGACTTCAGCCATCTCTTCAGTCCCCTCTACCGCTGTTTTGTCGTCCTTGCCTTCGCAAACTCCTGCGCCAATCCCTTTATCTATGCTGCTAGGAGTCCAGGCTTCAGGAAGGCTTTCCTGCAGATGTGTGGAGGGAAGAGTCTCCGTTACGGTGCTCATTCAGTCTTTGCTGATCTGATTGATAGCAACACGTCGGTTCATGCTACAAGCATCGGTGAAATGCGCACTATGGACAAGATCTAAATACAAGACTCCATTTTAAGTTGTTTATTTTACTTACATTAGAATAACATAGATTTAAGTTTGATAACGCATTCTGTAGTATAGATTTCGATTTATCATCTTTTCATTATCACATTTTCTGTTCTCTTTAAAGAACATTTAAAAGTGTTGATTTTTTATGATCGTCAAATAAATTAAAGGTAAATTTCTATGTTGTTAAATTTCGACGGGGCAAACAATGATTCCTTTCAATTCATTATTTTTCGATAGGGCTAAACCTTTGAAGGTAAAGCTCCATCTTTAAGTCTTTTTTTAATTAAATAATTTACTCTGGAACACCTGCATTTTAGATGGAGGGGGGGGGGGGGCGTGGATGGACAGACAGAAACATTCGTTTTAATATTTTCTTTATATTTGCTTGATATTCGGGTGGAAGGAATTAAACTTGATTTAACTTTGGTACTTTATCTTGAATTTGACTCAATGTATATGCAAGACTGAAATTTGACCTAAACATTGCAATCACATCACGATCTTAATTTACATGAACTTAAAATTCTCTTTTTAAATTGTTGGTCACTATCTTTTCGCATATCTTAAAATAAAAATGACACACCGGTAACCTTACTTCATTTCTCACCTAAATTTATATTCAAGAATTCTTTATCATACCAATATTCAATTTCTGTGTATTTATCTCTTTCTATCCCTCTCTCCTTTTTTTCTTCCTCTGTGCTCTTTTCACTGAGAAACAAAATCACATTTATTCCTTTCCCCTAACCTATACTCTGAATATATATATATTATATTATACATTGTGTGTGTATATGAAGAGTTTTCTTGCAAAAGGCCCTAAATCCACTTTACCTACTTCTTAGTAAATCGAGATTTTTTGTTTCACACAGTTCTATGATTTCATTCAAGAAGATCTTCATGTATGTTTAAGAGACATCACCACAAGTAACAATAATCACAATTTTAAAAATCCTGCGGCCGTCAAATATTTTATATGATTTTTTATATTTATTATTTTTTTGGATTTAGGGCCTTTTGCAAGAAAAGTCTTGAATGATAATAGTAATTTACGCATTAAAAATCTTTCTAATGAACCAAAAATCCACCGCCCTTGTTCACCTAACCTCTTGTGCTGCTCCACCTGCCTATGTTCAATGGGTTATAATAAACCTTGCCTGATATAGCAACATTATAAAATCAATGAAAATTTAAACTTCGAAAGATAATTGGGGTGACTTATCGAAAATCATCATCTGACCTTAAAAATAAAGCAGACTTGCTCTAGATAACTGCATAAAATATTTGCTTTGCTCGGATAAACCTTGCCTGATATAGCAACATTTTTAAGTCGATTCCAAAGATAATTTGTATTGTCTACTGACAGTAGCCAGTCATTATCTGCCCTTAATAAAGCAGATTTGCTCAAAATAAAAACAATATCTACTGTATCCAGAGTAGAATGCATCATCATAATCAACATCACATCACGTAACCAATACCATCATTATCACCCGTATAATTGCCATCGTCATCACACCATTACCATCATCAGAACATTCAGCATCACACCATCATACACATGAATGAAATCAGCATCAACATCATCATAACCAACATCATCATTGTTATCATCATTATTGCCATTATCATCACCATCATCATCGTCATTATGGAGATCGTAAATACCTTTATCGCCATTATCATTGCCACCACTATTATCATTATCTCTATCACCATTTCTACCATCATCACATTTATCACTGTCATCATCAACATCACCATCACTAGCATCATCACCATCATCATCAACATCACCATCACTAACAGTAGCATCATCACCATCATCTTTGTCATGGCTGTATTATTCATGTCATTAGAGTTAACAGCACCTGCTGAACCTTTTTCAATATCACACCATCCTCATATCACCTACTCATGTACATCCAATAAGATTTCATTTCATTTCATTTTTTTTCTGGGATTGTTGGTTATATCTGCAAGCTCCATTGTTGTAGTAATATTCAAGATCTTGATAAACTAAGGAATTTGGTGTATTTAATTCCCATAAAAAATGTCAAAAAGCTGGAAAGATTCTCACACAGAGTCTCTGGATAGATGGTTGTGTGTTGTGTGGAGGCGCGTGATTGGTCATTCATGCCAAAAACCTATTCTCTTAGCCAATCAGGATGCAGGATAGATGAATGGATATAGGGCTTTTTGCAAGAAAAGTGTTTTGGATTTAGGGCCTTTTGAAAGAAAACATAATTTTCATCTCATTTTTTAACAAACTTCCTGAAACTTTTAGAAGTTGAAATATAGCCAGTTTGATGCACATGGTGAATCTCTATTAAGGCATATAAAAAAGTGCCATATGATAAAAAATGGATTTAGGGCCTTTTGCAAGTAAGCTCTTCATATATATATACCCAACCCCAGGTCGATTAGGGAACATAAACATTTTACGTATGTTTCTGGATATTTAGTCAACCCAGGGTAGATAACACTTCCAACTATTTATGTCACAGGTGTCCCAGATGTTATAATTTATTGTCAATCCAGAGTAGCATTTGTGCAGTGTTGTATTCGAGGCCGGCACTTTCGCGTCACAAGGCCGCTGAAAAATGATACCTTCCATAGGTTTGGTAAACGTTACTCGGTCCGAGGCCAAGGCCAAGGCCACTAAATTATGGCCTCGAATACAACACTGCATTTGTGGCCATTTAGTCCACCCAGTTTAGATAAGAATCCCAACTGCATATATCACAATCATCCTAGACACTTTAGTTTGCTGTCAACCCAGAGTTGTCTTTGTGTCCATTAAGTTAACCCAGGGTAGATAATTCCTACTGTCTATATCTCGGGCATCCACAAATACGAGTCTGGGTTGACAACAAATTAAAACATCCGAGACACATGTGATATAACAGTTGGAATTGTTATCTACCCTGGGTTGACTAAATTGCCACAAAAACTACTCTGGGTTGACAAACTAAATCGTCTAGGATGCCTGTGACATAGACAGTAGGAATTGTTATCTACCCTGGGTTGACTTAATGGATATAATGGTGGCCCTACCCCAGGTAGACTCTCATGTGGGTATTTCCATTGCTGCATATATATGGTAATAGCCGGGAGGGCGCATTGTTATACATAATTTGTATATATATATATATATATATATATATACAAAAAGCGCATGCCATGCACTTGATATGTGGAAAATAGAAATCAATTATTCATGCTATACATCTGGCACATAAAGAACACGATCAAGTAGAATTCTATTCAAATTAATCAAACCATAATGGCAGTTTATCTTACAAATACAATATATATATTATATACCATCTCAAATTTCACTTGGCGGTGATGAAAATTCCACAAAATGCAGTATCTGGAGTAAACATGATTTTATGATACATATTATAATATTTTCTGATTATTCATACATTATTATCGTCATCAGGAGTTGCATTTCCTTTTATTACACATTATTTTTGTTTGTAATCTTGTTTAACCATAGTTTTGTATTTTCCTTCTGATATATGGTGTTCATTGTAATGAATACAACTTGTACACCTCATTATGTGTAATTTTGTTGTAAAACTTTCTTTGTTATTCTTTATATACCAAAGGAAGAAGAATTTCTGTTACCATGACAGATCAACAGATCAATCAATAAATTCAATTCAATTCGATAGGTCAGATATATACATAGTACATCAATTTGTAAAGACACTTGTAATAAAATTATGGTAAGTACAATTCACTCTCTTGCAACGATTGGTCAATCCAAAGAATCCTATTCATCAACAGTAAAGACGAAATCGTGATAATTGCCCACATGTATCAAAGGAGTGATTTCTGATATAAGAGTAAATATTATCTGAAAGAAACCCAATTCCTGAAGTCTCTTCATGATCTTATGTATCGTATTACATGGAATTCATGACACATTATTTCATATTCTACTTCAGAAAATTATATACAGGGACTTATCTTTATCTGGGTGTAGTAATATTCACCAAGGGAGCGTTTCATCAAGCGTTTTGTCAGTGATTTCTACCGACAACTGTTATAAGCTACTGAAATCCTTGCATCTGATTGGCTGAGAGCAAATTTGTCAGTAAAAATCACTGACAAAACGCTTGATGAAACGCTTCCCTAGTCTTTTCCACTTCAACATCCCAAATCTAGAACAAAGCTCACCTTTGTTACGAAATTCTACAAACATTTTACACCAAGAATAAAATATGATTTTCCACAATCAATATCCAAGAAGATAAATCAAAATACAGAAATGATCATCAAATATAGCCAATATAAAATCCAATCGGTTCATTATTTCATGAAAAAATGATTTATAAAGTTTACAGCTCACCTCTCAAATGTGAATGTAGATGATATCAATAAATGTGAAAACTTGTAGAAATTAAATCAAATCAGAATATATCATCTTTGCTGAAAAATGAAAAAAAAAAACACCCTATACATTGCATTTTCTTTTGATGGCTATACATCCACTGAAAGACTGATGACATTATCAACTATACGTATTAAACACCAGTACAAATAACAATTATGTTAAACACCAGTACAAAATGCTGAAGAAATGTAAGCAAATATATTTCCATGTTACAATTTTGAACTTAATCAACTGGATCCAATCCCATGGGTATTGATCAGTTACTAACTGGAAAGGTGCCATATAAAAGCAGGTATTATAATTATAATCAACAATATCTTTGAAACAATCCCTTTTCTAGCACACAGAATCCAAACAAGAAAAAAGAAATGATTTAATACATGTACAAAGTTGTTTTCCTGAGCTGTAATCACACACAATTAAAGTTTTATGGCCCAGGATATTTCCTGCACCTATTTTATTGATTCAGGAATGTTCTACAAGTTTGAAGGTATCACCTATCACCATCTTTCCAGGAGAAAGTATACTCCTGCAAAGATGAAAGGGGCCAGTCACCATAGAACATTTTGTTCTGTATGTTTAGGATTCCTTGCCGATATAAAAAATATCAGTTCCAAAACTTACTTTAGTTGAGAGATATTACAAATTTAAAATTGACTTCTGAGTGACTAGTCAACACACCCATACACTCAGAGTGAACAGGCCTTGATATGAAATCACCTTTTACTGTTATGCTTTATCATCCTTAAGGCTTTGAATTTCTCATATAGATTTGGGTGATGTTATGTCTTCTTACAACAATCAAATATATTTTTATGCTGATTGGTCCCATAGCGAAACGTGATGGCACGTAAAAACGGGGGAAAGACGCATATGACAAAATTATTTAAAATCACAATTTTATTCTATGGAGGCAGAACCAAAATATTAGGATGTAGAATTAGTATTTAACTCTGTTAACACTTTAAAGCAAAATGATTTGAAAACTTTCATTGAGATAAGTCTGATTGTAATTTTAGATGCACAGACAAAACTAGCAGATTTGCCATTTGCGTCTTTCCTACGTCTTTATGCGCCATTACATTTCGCTCAGCTACCTAAAGCATCATTACCAAAGGAACGGGATCAGCACAGCAGTTTTGGTATGAAACAAACAATCTCTTCCCCTCATGCTGTTTAATTCTTAAACCATTGGAATATCTCATATAATTTAAGGAGTGATATTTTATCTTCTCACAATGTACAAAATTGACATTTTTGTTCTTGAGATTGGTATCCTTTGAGGCAACAATTCTTGAGTCACTACCACAGATATGGGATCAGAACAGCAGTCTTCCGGACGTAGTTCTGATAAGCCAGGTCACCGCCCCACTTCTTCATCCCGTACTTCTCAAGGAGAGGAACTCCACTGACCTTTGTCAGGAGAAAGGTCACAAAGATGGGTGAGATGGCGGTGAGATGCTGCCAGCCTGTCAGAGCGGAGGAAGCCGAGATGTAGAGACCAAGCCAGCAGAGGATCTCACCAAAGTAGTTAGGATGGCGACTGATGCTCCATAGACCAGTGTTGATGAATTTACCCTGATGAATAAAGAAAGAAGTGAGAAGTGTGAGTGTAAAGTGGGTGTTCACAGACATGTCTCAATCAGATCTGGGCCCTGTTTCATAAAACTTGTTATCAATAACAAGTTGCAATAACTGTTATAAGCTACTGAAATCCTTGCATCTGATTGGGTGAGAGCAAGTTTGTCATAAATATGTGGCAGATATTATGATAAGTGGTTTTATGAAACGGGGCCCCAGGTTATATCAGATGACCGACCTTTCAAGTCACCATCCGAATGACGTTGCCCACTTTAAACCAGGGTCTGTCAGAATCTGTCACACAGTGATGATAGTAGACCTCCATTATTGATAACACACTGCATGGATATAATAGCTTACAAACACTATGAACATGGCGAACAAAGAAGAGGACAAAATATACAGCTCCTCATTGTACCTTCCACAATTGCTCTGGTTGACAAAAGAACATCCCTTCATTGCTATTATGTAAAAGTACGTAGAACAGGTGTCACATGCATATTCCCCTGTTCTACTTACTTTATAAAATAGCAAGGAAGGGATGTTCTTTTGTCTACCAGAGCAATTGTGGAGGGTAGAATGAGGAGCTGTATATTTTGTCCGTTCTCTTTGTCATCGTGTTCATAGTGAAAGCATTCAGTGGATCTATTCCTACATACCAATCTACAGCACCTGTATTTTCTTGATATAAAACAATTGTTGATAAAATGCCTGACCAAAAAAAAAAAAAGAAAAAAGAAAGTCAACTGAAGACCATTATTCCACAACAGAAAGTCAACAGAAGACCATTATTCCACAGAAAATGCTGATAGGATGCACTATTGCAACTAATTGATCCAACTAGATGGGATAAGGCAATGTCACCTGCTCAAAATGGAGGGGCTACAAATCGCTAATGACCATCTCCCCCCCCCCCCCCCCCCCTTTCCCCCCCTTCCCCCCTTCCCCCTTCCCCAAATTCGGCATCTACTATTTGAAAGAGATGAAACAAATTACTTACAGCATTTGCAGGGTTGGCTTTGAAGACAGATTTCTGCCGGTCAGCGATGACTTCCAGTAAGAACCCAACCGCCCAGGTACCCCATCCAACGTAGTCACGGACACAGAGTGGACTGTCCTTCTCGACTCCATTCAAAGCAATGGTAGGACAGAGAGTGAGGAATACCCACACAGCTTTCAAAGGAAGAAGGGTTTGAAACATTCAGACCACAAAATAACAATTTACCATCATTCTTTATGTACATGAATAAACCATAAACCATAATTCTATAAATAACTATGTGAATAATCAAAGATCATGTCATCACAGAGTCCAATTTTTTTTTTCATGACTAAATATACATCATTAATTCATTTGCTACAGAATTGCAGAAATTTGTCTACAATAAAGAGGTTGATCTTTGACACTGCATAAATCAGCAAAATAAATAAAGCCAGGTTTATCTTCTCCAAATACTATGAATACGGCTATAGGACACCAGAAGGAATGATGTCCTTGTAAACATGCGAGATAAAGCCTTTGAAATGGCTGCGATGATACATGTGTGAGTACACTGGAAGAATACTACAGATACTATTTTTTGAAAACGTTCAAGGAAATTGAAAAGAAAATAATTGAGAGCATTTTTTGTTGCAGTGAGTCTTTTTCAAACAAAAATTAGTTTGCTTCAATTGTTTTTTTCAGGATCAAATGCATTGGTGGGTTTTCTGTCTTTAGACTATCATACATGTATCAAAGACAACTTTGTTTTGATACCAACCTTGCAACGTCCAGAAGACAAAGAATAGAGAAGGTTGATTTTTCGCTTTGTTGAACCTCCTATCAAAGCCATCAGAGAGAATTCTTGAGAAGAGATATAAACCTAATCTGTTGAGAGAAAAGCATGAACAAACGATAGTGATGATGTATTCCCTTCTGCATAGACTACAACTATAAATGAGAACTCGGTGAAACTTCCCCTTTTGGAAATTTATTTGTATTTGTGGTGCCCTCCCCTATCCCTAACAAGAATAATAACACATGTAAAACAAACAAGCTTTGGTATTAACCTTTTGACTACGGGATTCTCTTATTCCCATGAGCTTTACACAGGGACCATCCAGCAAAGGGTTAATGTAAATTCTAACCAACAGTATGCCTACCTTTCAAAGTACCATTATGGTAATCAATATTTTTATAGCATCTAATGGGCACAGTGGTATGAATATTTTCATAAATTTTATATTTGTAAAATTTCTAAAAATGGTTAGCTAAAACGACTATGCGAATATGTAACCTCAAGGTGGTCCAAAAACAAAAATTCAAACATGTAAAATCGCAAAGAAGTATAAACTGATGTAATGCGAAGCGCAAAGTCGCTTGCAGCCAGAATCCAAAGTTAACCTGCTTGAGGGCCCTGGAAGGCCCTGTGTTTCTCTGAGGCTTTCTGATGCAAAATCAGGCATATTTTGAAGCCTTTTGAAACAAATTTTATGACTAATATTTCATACAAAATTTGGTTTGAAAATGATTATTTATGATACCTTAACCTGTCGCTGTGAGATGTTAAAACCCCTTGTGGACCACCCTGTAACATACATGCTGAGCTAATCTTCTAAAAATCTGTAGACTCAAGAACCAGTAATCTAAATAGAACGAGGTACATTAATGTAAGCCTAGCTACCTGGAAGCCCATACAGATACTAGTCCAGTCTGCACACGCTGTCTGAGAAAGAAGGTACCTCCCCATCTGAGGGTCTGTATCGCCAAGAATAGGAAAGTTCCACTTCCTGAAGAAAAGAAGTTTAGATAATAAGATGTGAATGTTTTTTTTTTGCAAAAAGAGCCCAAGTTATTCAAATCCTAAACCCATTTCAGAATCATCTTAAGTTGTACTTGTATATATCTTACAACTTACTTAATCCGGTCCAAGTTGTTTTCTCCTGGCTTATTTTGGAATTCATAAAATCAAATCAAACAATATTTTATTAAATAATTATAGCAAAATATATTCTAAAGGAACATGAATATATGTCACTTTAACTAGCCCAAAACCTTAAAGATGAGGTGTACAAGATCAAAGTTGAGGGCAATTAGATCAAGTGACTATTAAAGTGACTGCAGTGTTATGCCTCGACTCACAAGCTGAACCTGAGAAATTTTGAACATGCAGCATCTAATCCAGTTCATTTTAAGAAAATATGATCTAAAAGTAAAAAATCTACAAACAGTTATTAATATTTAATCTGATAATCACAGTAGATCTACATATCATCCGTCATATGTCTTATGACTAGATTTTATAGAGCCAAGAATTGTCATAATTGTCAACTTGCAAATGTAGGCTACTCTCAGCAATTCAATAAAACAAAAAGAAAAACAACTGACACCTGTGATCACCAAAATTAAAACAAAAAAGCAATCATTAGCTTCACAAAAGAATTTTAATAATGCCTTAACATGCTTAACATGCTTAATAATGGGAAAAATCTTTGAGAAAACTGTCTGGCATGTCTGGAAAGAGAGTCATGGTAACTGTCAAAACCAAAATTTCCAGAGGCATGTAAATTTGAATCCTCTGGTATAAAGCTTTGCCCTCTGCCTTACATTGCTGTAATCGGTAATGATTATGAATATGATGACTCTGTTTTTTCTTACCCCAATTAAGCCCACACGGCTCTCTTATCCCGCCCGGTCTCGGGCCGCGCCCCTAGGCCTAGTACAAGGCTTAGGGCTGGAGCTCTGTGACTGTGGAGTTACGTTGGTTAATCAATGATAGATACGCATACGGTACACTACCTGCTAAATCGTAAAATTTCTCCGTTTTGAAAAGAGATGCCACCAGAAACAAGGACCACTGAATCCCCACATCCCAGGCGGCACTCTTGACGAGTAATGAGCTCACAGTCGAATTTCCCATCCTTACTTCAGGCCGGCCAGGGACTGTAAATGTTCGACAAAAACTTCGAAATCGGATTTTCTTTTCACCCCTTTCGTAATTATGTATGGAAAGCCAAACGATGTGAAAACGTAGGAGATCTACCTCGATCGCCGCTTCAATTTCGCACTCGGCGGAGCCTCGATATGTAATTAATTTATTAGGAAATATTTCTTTCCGTGCATTACATGTACGTGACTTTCCAATAATATTAAAAATCGCAAAAGCCTGGTTAAATGGCAACATTTTTCTTAATTTCTTTTAAATGATATATATATTTATAATGTTTTTCAAATCACTGTTCCATTTTTTTCTTGCTTGACAAAACATCCATGGTCTCCCTATTCACACCGTTTCACGGCACTCGGAATTTATGTAAATACCGTCGCATAAAAACTTGAGAGAGCATAAATGAACATTAGAAAAAGAAAGATAAATACATGTATTTGGTTTTCTCGTGTTTAATGCAGTGTGCAATTCTAAACAGTTTTATGGGGCCTGCACGTGTCTGATTTATTTTCAAACTATGACCTCCCTCTTCCCACTTTTCTTTCCTGTCTAAATAATCAATCTAAAAACAGAGTAAAAATTACTTCTTTAATATTCCTTCCATTTATTTGGGCCTCAGTATAACGTAAACTTTATAACATGCAAACTCCCCAACCTTTTTGTTTTAAAGAAGTAAGGCCTATGCAAAATCTTTAATACATTTTGTGTTCCCACGTTTTTCTATAAATTTCATGCCGGGATTTTAATGCCACCCACTTCTTCCCATCTGCCTCCACCCTTAATTATTTTCCTTCTCTCTCTCTCCCCCTCATTTCCCTTTCTGTTCCCTTCTCTGCTATTCACTCCTATTTTCTCCCCAGCTCCCTCAATTCCCCCCCCCTCGCGCCGCCCGCCCGCCCGCCCCCTCTCTCTCTCCCTCCGCCCTCTCCTCCCTCACTCTCTCTCCGCCTCTCCCACACAGCAAAAACTGTGGTGTTAACTGGTGTACATAGAGGACCACACCAGTCATTTTACACCGGTGTTAAATCTGTGGTGTTAAATCAACACCCAGTGGTGTTATTACAACACCTTTGGTTGTTATTTAACACTCTTTGGTGTTATGTTGAAACTCTGGGGTGTAATTTTAACACCCTATGGTGTGGTCCTCTATTAACACCAACTGGTGTCAGTTTTAACACCCCAGTTTTTGCAGTGCACCCTCTCTCCTCCCTCCCCTCCCTCTCTCTCTCTCTCTCTCTCTCTCTTTCTCCTCCCTACTCGCTCTTTCCTTCTCCCACTCTCTCTCTCTCTTTAATATATATTACATAGATAACATTATGGCACATGATATAGATGCAAAATAGATATATTTACCGTATTTCATAGGCTGCACAAGCATTAAGTCAGATTTCAGGAGAATTACGTGAAGTAACTAACATTATAACATAATTTTTTTTCCCCTTTTGAACTCAAAGAAGCAGTGAATGATAGAATAATCAATATACTATTGACATACACAGTAGGAATCATAAAATCTCAAAGGGACATTCAAATCAGGAAACAAAGCCATTTCAATATTGGAATTGATAATGAGGGTACTACATCACTGTGTTCAGAGAACATAAGCCCTAGATGGAACTGACTTATATACACTGTAACAATCCCTTTAGGTAGTCTATACACTATTAAAGGTGTTTCTTAAAGGAACATTTAAAGACAGACTTGATTTCAATTGTGTGGATCATAAACCAACCACAGAATTGCTTCCTCGATCATCACATCCTCAAAACCAACAATAATGATAAAGATGAAGTTATAAAGTGCATGATAGGCTAAAGAATGTAGTAACAAAAAGAGCCTCTTACCCAGCAACTAAAAGATATGCTTCACCACAGGACAAATTCAACAAAAACAAACAAAAAGCACCTCTGCATTATAAGCATGTACACAAATTGAACGCACTCCAGGTCGATCCCATGCAATGTGTCCTGACTGACATTTGTATCTTGACATGTAAACAAACTGTAAATTGAACAGAGCAAATAGAATATGCAATACGATAAGACATGTTATTATACAGCTAAATACAATACAGGTTTGAATGATAGTGCCATGATATAAAATGAATGCACCCCAGATAACAAGAATGTCTTAATATATATGTATAAGATGCAAAAGAAAATGTGAATGTATATGTCTTAATGTATAACATGCAAAAAGTATATTTTATAATTTCCAGGTAATCCTAAACTACCTACATACATGTATATCTATAGCAGAATCTTTTGGGAATATTTATATAATATTGACTGGCCTTCAGGGGGATATCAGAATATATTGCCTTGAATTTTGTGTTTCCCCAAAGATATAAAAAAATTATGCAAATATTGAAACATTGAATATGATCTATCCCAGGATATAGCATGTATTCAACCTTCATACATTAAAGAGGTTGAGATTAAGCTTTAAAATTTTGAAAGCGATTTATTAAAAACTAACTTTCTTTTAGTTGCGCGCTCATCCCTCACAGCGTGTTTCCATTGTTTAAGCCTTTGTACACTTTAACGCGTACACAATACTGCAAGTATACACTTTGATAAAAGTGCACAGACAAGTAAAGGTGGAATATGGCAAATTGTACCTTACTTTAAGAATCGTTCCTCATCCTGTAATCTTATTGGTTGAAAGTGAAGTCATGTTTTTAACTATGCCCGCAAAAAATGAAGTATGCCCCTGGGCAGAGCGATCCATACAGAGAGACCTGACAGTGGAGGTCGCTTCTTATTGGTCAGTCATTTCATGGAGCTTCAAAAAGTTCCATCTTATAGAGAATGTACGTGAAAGGGAACTATTGGGAGCTCCTTGATCTGCCATGTTTAAACAAAGACCGCGTACGCGTAGGCTTATTATGCGTGTGTCACAACTCTATGAACGCGCTCTGCCCACGGGCATAGTTAAATTTTACTACGATCCCCATTGGTTTACGTGTAAAAAATTACTTTGTGCCAGTGCGAGCGCTGATACCATAATCGCAGTGCGATTTGATTGCTAAATTTATTTCACTTGCGCCGAAGACCGCCAATCTATCTCGATTTGTGTCCGATTTTTTAGTTTATTAACAATTTGATGATGATATTTAAATGTGAGGACCCCATGATTGGTAAGTCACACATGTATCCTTTGACTCCTACCTGGCTGTGTTCTATATATAAAAGATATATTGACCTTCTTCAATATTTGAGGTACAGTTGTTTCTAGGATAGGCTCTCGGGGACCTTACATCCTGCTGATGACCTCTTGGCGAGCCTCGGGTCATAGCAGGATGTAAGGTCCCCTTGAGCCTATATAAACAACTACATGTATGCCTCTCATAGTAGTCAATATATCTAAGTATAATATGTTGACCTCTTTTTTAGTACATGGGTCAATGGGGAAAACCCAGAAGAGGGCAATATGGCAAATATTGCCCGCTCCAGTTACGGATTTGCAGTATAGCGTGCAAAATATGGCTTTTAATTTTGCAGCTAAAAAGCCCTGTATAGGTAATGATAGTTCATATACCTGACACTGTAAGACCAAATTTGGGTCAAGTAGTATTATACCTACATGTACCTACATCTATGCACAATTTTTCTTGAGCAGTATGAATATTATCTGAAAAAGGGCCAATATTGGGCTACAATATCACTAATACTTGTTTCCATTATAAAAATGTGGTTTGCCAAATCAATAAGAGATTGGCAAAACATATACAGCCTGGAAAATATTATTAGACCAAGCTTCTATAATTAGGGTATTATGCAAAAAAAATATCTCCATGTGTAGCATACCCTACATGAGATTTAAGAATTCTTCTTTGGTACACTGAATAAACATCAGGGACCGCGGAACCGGCTGCAGCCCCCCACTTTTTTCAGTAAACACGTGCAAACGTATGGCAGTGCAAAAATGTGGTATACACGCACTGCCGCAGCCCCTCCACTTTCCAAGACGTACAGTGGAAACTCGCTATAAAGAGCTCCGATATAACAAGATTCCTGATATAACAAGGTAATTTTGCTCGTCCCAGTTCTTTTTGTTCTTTTGGGGTTTTTTACCTTGATATAAGGAGATTCCTAATATAACAAGGTAATTTTGCTGGTCCCATGCAGGTCTCTATGTTATTTTGTTTTTTTACCCTGATATAAGGAGATTCTTGGTATAACTAGGTAATTTTCATGGTTCCAAGGTCCTCGTTACAGTGAGTTTCCACTGTACTCTAAACAGGGGAGCTAATACTGGCCTATCTGGCCAATCAAGGCTATAATATTTTTAGCAATGCCGAAAAAGATTGACTTGTTTAATGACGTAAAATACCTATTTGGAAGAAGAAAAAAAAATTCATAAATATGAAAGATAATTGTTTATATGGCATACAAATCTACATGAAGATCTAACTCTAGGATAGCTATTTCCATTTTACAAATATGATGATCAATATTTCTGCTTTTATATGAGACAGGGTCATTTCACTACACATGATTACCGTAATGTCACCAGTCGTGGCGCACCCTTGTAATAGAGCTTCATTGCTGCAACACCCTACTTCACCAAAATAAATAAGGAATGACTATGCGGCGTTTCACTGGCTGCTGATCGCGCAAAGAATGACGGCTGGAAAAGTTTATTTCCAAAAAGAATTATCCACGGGGCTTTTTTATGTTCTAACTTTCTTGTACAAAAAGAACTTCCTTATTAGCAGACTGAAACAAAATAAATATGTACCATATTTTCTGTTTTCGATTAAGTTCCATAGATGTTGGCCAGACATTTTTTTGCATGAAAAATAGTTTGGAAACAAATTATCTTTGTTCAAAGGTGGCTGTCTCGTCGAGATGCTATATGCTCCAGTCTTGACACGCCATTCCTACAACACACAAATCATGACGTAGGCAGCTCGACAAGCGCATTACACAGTGCGCATGCACAATCCCGCAAAGACAATGCCATAGCCAGATAGCTTCCTGCGTATGGTTTAGTAGTGCACCATGTACTGAGTGAATATTTTTACAACAGAGTGATTTATCTTAGGTTAATTCTTCCTTCGCAATATCATTAGCTAAGGGTGCGGCGACACTAGAGCAGCAGAAGCTTAGTTCAAAATTTTGAGTAAAGATACAAAATATTGGTATGCTACAAATGACCATACTTGCCTTTATTCAATGATGCCCCCTCCCCCCCCCCCCCCTCCAAAAAAAGGAGCCATTTGGTCATAATGAACAAATCATGTTTGTGATAAATGAATATCAACTTCATGACAAGGTCATAGCTAAAGCAATCAAAGTTCTCTGAATTAATAACTATTTGCAAAGTTACTACTGAACATTTGATTTGACATGAAGTAAAGTCAGACTAAGGAGCGGGGATGAGGGTGGGGGTGGGGGTAAGACAAACACAAACAAAATATTTTTCTTGTAATGAGAAATAAATTTTGTATTTAAGCATGGCAAGTTCTGGGCCCCATAATTTCACATTGTGTGCATTAAAATGTAAGTATAACTGAAGAGAGTCAAATCCATTATTCTCACACTGAATGCTCATCATTTAGCTTGAAACTTTCTAATTTGTCTTCATTTGCAAAGCAAATTTATGCCCTATTCATCCCATAGAGTTGATTTAGAAAAGGGTCAGATAACAGTGAAAGGAGCTTAACGTTTTTCAACAGTAAACCACACATCCCCTCCATCTTTGTTTACAAGATGGGAGACCAGACCATGAACATGTTCCGTCTTTTGACCTGGAACCAGCTTGACCTTGAAGGCACGTAGGAAGACCGCTAGGAAGATGGCCACCTCCTTGTAGGCAAACTGTTGCCCGGGACACACCCGACGACCAGCAAAACCAAACGGCTGGAACGCATCACGAGGGCGTTTCTTCACATTAACCGCTGAGAAGTTCTCAGGATCAAAACTACAAAGAAAAGCGATTTAATAAATAAGACTGAATCTAACAAGTCTGAAGCAAATTTGTTGTACATATGATGCACCACGCGGTACCCCGGTGTAGCGTTGTACCCCGGGGTACCACGTTGTGTAGCGCCATCTCACGTCCACTCGAGTACAACCCCATTCCCAATGCATGTTATTATGCATGGTGTGCATGCACTGTACTGCTGCTCGCGCTAGCTGCTAGCGCTATAGCCCTCACAAGCGCAGTGGTGGCTATACAGCGCTAGCTCCCGCGGCTTTGGAACTTGATTTTATTTCACTTCTTCCTAAAAAAACATCACATCATCGTTACTGTATTTTAGCTGTCAAACTTTCAAACTTAGACAATGGTGGAAGGTAATGGTGGATACGGAAATTTACTGTAAGGGAAAGGACGTAAAAGACGGAAGATTTCAAGGACCGAGAAAGTTGAAAGAGCACGATATCGTGCAATACAGAAGTTGGGGGACGAGCAGGCCGCTGATCTGTGTACATGGTAGCGGTTTTTAGGAAGGCGAGTGACGGGGGAGACAAGGAGAAGGCTGTTATTATGACACTGTTGGCCTAATCCCTCTCTCAAATCGAAGAAATAGAAATCAATAATAGAATAATTACTCACAACAATGAATTTGAGAAAAATACATGACTTACAGGATTTTTTACAAGAACATGGGACACAATTTAATGTTGAAAAAATCACACCAAAATAATTTCCCACTTTTTGGTAACCCAGGGTACAGCCCTAAAAAAAATTAAATAATTCAAAAAAATGGCCAATTTTTATTTGGTACCCCAGGGTACCATTTATGTCATCATATTGTAATGATTTAAAATAGTCTATACATGAAGAGAGAAAAAAGTGATTCCATTTGATGTAATTAGAAGGAAGAATTTCAAACCAAAATGCATTTAACATTCATCCCAAATTCACCTGTGGCAAGTTCTTGTACTTAAAATATAGTCAGAACGTTCACTGCTATGTTGGATAACCTTTGATATGTTTTTAAGTCGTCACCATTTGTGAAGTTGTCTATTATTTGACATTTTTGAGAAATAATACTCACGTTTTCGGGTTTGGGAAGTACTTCTCAGACTGGAGGGACACACCCAGGGCATGAACCACTGGAGTCTGAAATCAGATAGATAAAAAGAGAGGTATTGTGGTCTGGTGTAGTCACTCTAGTGGAATAGTCATGAGACTGTGGATCACAAGGTATGGGGATCAAATCCCAGCCATAGCACAAATGACCTTTGTTAACCCGTTGACTATTGAATTCTTTCATGCCCATAGGGTTATTACAAGGATCACCCGGTTCCCATGTGCAATGAGTTAATGAATGAGTCTACAGCAAATGAATACCAAGGCCCTATTTCATAGAACTGGTCATCAATGACAAGTTGCAATAACTGTTATAAGCTAATGAAATCCTTGCATCTGATTGGCTGAGAGCAAATTTGTCGGTAATAATCACCAACAAGACACTTGATGACATGCCCCCCAGTAGGATGAAACTCCTTGAATGAATCAGCACCTTATCAGGGCAGGCAGGCTAGAGTCAGGTTATAATCCAAAGCTTTGTTCCCCTTAAGGGATTCGGTAACTTTGTGGAGGCTTGATTTAATAAAGTGTTGAATTTTGATATCTGTCTTGTACAATGATGTTCAGAAGGATAAATAAATAGCCAGGCATAGAAAGGTTTTCAAATATATAATGCTACATATATTATTGAGATACATGTGTATCTATGACTGAATACTCCCATTTACAAAAGCGTATGGCCACATGCTTTGGTCTAACACTGAGTCTATGCGGGAAAATGAGTCTAGCATGCATTTCCGGTCACTTGCATATGTTTACTTTTGTGAAGGATATGATGATTTTGAAGTGCTTTTTTCCCCCCAGGGCTTCATTTTTTACATCATATTATATACACTGATAGCATGTAAGGCCAGGCAGCTTAGATTTTATCAAGCCTCTACAAATTTACCAAATCACTTTAATGCCTGTATAATACTGCTTGATATTGGCTTTCTGTTCATTCTGGCCTTTTAACTCTAATGAACGCAAGACGAAAAAGCTTCCGTTTGTCTATATTGAAAGGTATTCTTCACTTTTGTAGTACTTATTTTCTCTGGACTTAGAAGGTCTACATTTTTTCTTCCTGAGATGGAGACAGGTACCAGCACCTCATTGCAAAGTTTCTATCCATAGAAGATATTTTATGACCAATTAATCAACAAAATAAAGCATCATAAATTAAAATTTTACTCCTGAACTTTACGACCTATTTATTATCAAAACAAAGCATTATAAATCAGAATTTTACTCCTGAAAGTTCATTTATTCTCTATTAATTTTAAAAAGGGATAAGAGTCACCTACCCCCTTGGGGATGATATGGCCACCTAGGGTCACATCAAAGTCCTGGAACCTGGCAGCATAGGGAGCAAGGATGGAGACACGCAGGGTTTCATCAATGACCTGCCTCATATACCTGTAAAAAGATCATGTTTTGCTCCAGTGACTATTTATCAAGGCTTTAGTTCGTTAACTCCTATCATGCCATACACACATTTCTAATCTTCCAGCAACGTGCCACATACAGGTTTTCACACATTCATAGAAACTAATCCCTCAAGCTCTAATCCACTTTACTCACTAGTCCTTTTAATCCTTATGGTTGGGGCCTATTTATAATTGTGTCAAACAAAGAAGTTGTAGTGCTTTAGTTTATGTGAGATGATACAATTATTTACAAGGATGTATCAGTTTTATTGTCAAGAAAATAATTCGGCACTCAATCAGGACTATGCATGGCACATTAAAGATAAAGTAGAGCTCTGGTCATGCAATTACATTGTGAAAAAAACTGTCTCTAAGCAATTGGGAAAAGTTGACCATGTCCACATAAGAATTGTTTTATACTGTGTTGCTTTGGAATAATCAAAATAGATATGAAATTGACCCAATCTCCCTGAAAACCACATGTACTGCACACAGAAATGGGTATATGGGACTACACACACAAGTGGCATGAATGTTCGGCCCGAACATTTCGGCTATTTCTAGTCATATTTCGAGTATGAGTGCATTTGAAGAGAAATCCTTTTCAGGGAATTTTTCTACTATGATGTTCTTCCAAACTGACATGGAAGGAATGAGAAAGCTCACAAATTATTTTTCACCTTTCCCAGAACTCAGCCTTCCCTTTAAGGGTTAAAGATGTAGGGTTAGGGATTAGATAGCAATAAGATTCCACTTAGGTTAAGAGATATGGCTAACTATAGAAAGAAAGAAAGGTTAGCCAATGTATTTTTTTCCAAACTTTAATAAAAACCCCTCTTCATTGAACAGAATCCTGTATGAAATCTTACGTCATTTCAGCAATGTCTTCCATGCTGACTTCTTCAGTCTTGCCCACAGTGTCTATCACATGATTGTACAACTTCTCTTGGATCTTGTCATTTTGTGCCAGGAAGTACAGTGCCCAGGCGAAAACTGAAGAAAACAAAAATACAAAATAAGAAAAATGTCATAACTTCTTGCAATGGACCATAAAAATTTTATAATATAATTTTATTAATTGATACCGGTAATTTCTAATTTATTTGTTCTGTCCACAACATGGATATTTGCTTTCCACCAGCATTACAATGTAGAGGTAAATACAATACAATACAATATAGCAGAAAAATATACCTAAAGATTCAGAGAGAGAAATTATATTCTGTTCAGTCTATATATTCCTCTCATGTTTTTTCTGCCCTCTTCTCTTTACCATATTCCTTACTGTATACCATATACGTTTGTGGTAAACATGACTTGCATTCATGTTCGATCATAAAGCTAACTTCCCTTTTCCAGTACACATCTGGGGAAGATGTCTGACCCACAGATATCAAAACTGTTGCAGGTAAATACCATTTGGATGTGTCACAGAACTAATCTTTAAAGATTTAAAGATAAAGTTGAGTTCCGGTCCTGCAATTTCATTGTGAAATAAACTGTCTCAAAGCAATTGGGAAAGGGTGATCATGTCTACATAAGAATTGGTACATACTGTGAGGTTTTGGAATCACCAAAATGATAAGAAATTGACCCAATCTCGCTGAAAAGCACATGCACCGCACACAGAAATGGGGACATGGGACTGCCCACTCAAGTCTATTTCTTGTCATATTTTGAATATGAGGGCATTTGAAGAGCAATTCTCTTTAGGGAATTTTTCTACTATGATGTTCTTCCAAACTGACATAAAAGGAATGAGATAGCTCACAAATTATTCTTCACCTTTCCCAGAACTCAACCTTCTCTTTAAACCATCCTGATAAACCACTCAACAGTGTTCTTGAAAGTGCAGAGCACCCTTTGTGCTAATATCAAGGTGGAGGGACTTCAGAGAAATAACGCCAAAGTCAAATTCTTCCCTAATAAGTGTACTAATAAGGGCAATGATTATGTCAGTGTATACTTTCAACCTGCAAATTGTTTTCGTCCTAAAAACCACCTCCCTGGGATTCCATAAGGCCATATTTCACTCAATGTGGACAAAAAAAAATGTGGTAATACATATTTTCAAGCTGCAAAATTGCTTTGGTCCTCTCTAGTCACCCCCAGGAATGGCACAAAGCTATATCTCTATAACTTTGAATCAAGGGTAAACAAATTTTCTAGCAGGAAGCCTGCCACTTACGATTCCCAGAAGTATGGAAGCCACCAACGAAGTACGACACCAGGTCAGCTTGTAGCCTTCCGGGTGGATAGTCAGACTTGAGAAGCACATCGATGAAGACCTCCTTGTCTTGACTGGGTGGATTGGCTCTACGTTGCTTGATCACTCCCTGGATAGCAGCATACAGTCTGTCTCTGGCTGAAATGCAAAGAATGCAAATTGAATAGAAGATCAACTTTATCTTGGTGGATTGGATCTACGTAGCTTGATCCCAACCTCCTAAGATACGTCACGGAGTTGCCAATTTGTGTTTGATTGTTTACAACTTCAAAAATTCATTAACTTTCTTATTTCTTGTCAGGTTTTGCTCAAACTTTCACGAATCTGTTTCTCTTGTTTTTCTTCAATTATTCAAATCAAGTTTATACCCGGTGGACTTTCCCTTAACCCCTTCCATGCCACCAGATTATTTAGCAATAGTCAAATATAAATTTTCAAGAGTTAACTATTAACTTTCAATGAGTTTTTTCTTGAGGAAACTGGGCAAAGATATATTCCATAGGAATAAACATTATATTGAAGGTACAGGTTTCTGTATGAGGAAGAATTTTCAAGCCATTCTGAGCCTAAACGAAATGTTCAACACTCAAATGTTTGGGCGGGATTTGCCACCCACGGCTTGGTAGGGGTTAAAGTAGATATCATGAACGGCTCATATTTATCATTTGCCTGGACCAATATTCATGGAGAGGTACTTTTTTGAGAAATGGTAATCCTTACTGTTTTAAACCGCTGACTACTGAATTCTTTAACTCTCATAGGCTTAATACAGGAGCCACCAGGTTCCCGTAGTCTAGGGGTTAAAACTCTCACAATCTAACTTGCCTTCCTCAAATTTCTTCTCTCTGTCACTTCCTGCCTCTGGCATACTACCATCAAGTCTCGCCTCCATCTCACTCCACACCTACAGAAAGTCAAGAGATCCAATCTTCTATGCTGTTAATCACATATAACAGTGAAACCTGCTTATAAAGACCACTCATGGGAGACAAGAAAAGCGGTCTTTATGAGCAGGTGGTCTTTATGTACAGGTTCCTTTAATACATGTTTCAATGAGAAACAATTTTCAAGGGAAACAAAAATTATGGTCTTTATCTATAGACAGGTGGTCTTTCTATACAGGTGGTCTTTCTATACAGGTGGTCGCTAAAGCAGGTTTCACTGTATTATGATCTGTAAGGTAATCTATTAGATAGCTTGTGCAATATATTTACTCGACCAAATTTACTCTATCTTTAGTAAACGTGCAATTACTTTCTCTCACTTATGTCAATGTACAAAAACATCAGTTCTCTACCTTGAAATATGAATATTCTTGCAGTATCAGCTATAATTATCATAGGTGAAAGTGAAATTTATTTGTTTTTTTTTTATACTATAATGATAACACTAATGAGATCCAAGGAATAATCCTTTGTGCTGCTAATGAAGGATTATCTCACACTGATCACAATGTGAAACCATACTAAAGGGCAATCCAACCTATGTAATAATTTGATTTGTGTGAAACTAAAAAAAAATCAGTAAACAAAGAAGGATTGGTGAAAGTTTGAACAAAATCGGACAAACAATATGAACGTGATTTTTTTGAAAGTTGTAAACACTATATATATATATATATATATATATATATATATATATAGGAATTTCGATTCAGTCGAACTGGTACGGTCACTGAGATGTTGCAGCAGTCATCTTTCCTATTAGCTCCAACACACAATATGACTAGAATGTCAATTTTTCAAAATGTATAACTTTGTAGGGTTGTTTTTCTTTTTGGAAGACAATGTGCTATGCTATCTACAATTTTTTTATGAGAACAGCCCCGAGGCAAATGGCGCTTAGGAGAAAACCGGAATTTAATAATATTTTGGTATACGGCAAATGGGAGAGTTGACCATGAATACATCACAATCGATTCACCAAATTGACAATTTGAGATTGGCATAGATGTAATGATCTCATTTTTCATAACATTCATAACTTTCTTATTCTTTGTCCAATTTCTTTCTCACATTTTAATACACAAATCAGCTTTTCATATACGTTGGATTGCCCTTTAAACCTTAATTATGCCAAATTTTCAAACGAAAAATGCATGATGAGAACCAAGGAATAATCCTTTGTGCTGTTAACTCTTTCAGTGCCGCTGTCACGTATATGTGACAGATAGACTTCTTATTTTCATTCACCAGTTGCTCGACCACAGGAAAGGTATATGGTGGTCAATGTATATCAAAATTGTGAGCTTAAATCAAGCATTCTAAATACATTTGTATATGATTATAATTATATGGTACCATAGAAATTTTCAGAGAAATTGCAGATTTTTAAAAAGATATTACCTTATTTCAACATTGAACAATAGTAAACAAATGAGAAAACAAAATATAATGGACAAAAAAGAATCTCATATGTAATTTTCAATAATTCTTATGCATAAAATTGTTAAAGGAATAATGTTTGGTATCATGAGAAATGGTAATAAATTTCCTGTAAGTTTTGTACACGATATTTTGTGAAATAATAGATAGTTAATGAATTGCAGACATTTGAAAAGTAAGCATTGATCACATTTTTGTAAAATTTTGAAGAGAGCTAAACCCCAATGGCACAGTACCAGTTAATCAAGGATTATCCCACAGTGATTACAATGTGAAGCCATATATTAACCCTTTGGAGACAATTGACCACATTTTGTATTTTGCCAAATAACTTTTGATTCAGATCCCTAAAAAAAATACCAGATGCATGAGTAGATAGCACAAATATTGCTGCACACACTGTGTCCATTTTTATTGCATGATGACATTGCGTTTGATGCCAGGAATTTCCAAAAAAGGAAAATAAGCTTCAAATCCTTAAATTGGCAACACAATGAGATGCTCAAAACTACTGTTTTGATCAAAATTGGCAATCTTTTCAACTTTTCAGTAGACAAAGTTTCTATGTATATTGCTTTCAAAGACATCACATTTTATTAGAACCATGTAGCACTAAAGGAAAAATATTATTGTTGCCAATTTGAAGAACAAAATGTGATCAATTTAGCAATTGAATAATTCCCATCATGAAAGGGTTGAACATACATGTACATGTACTTATTCACAAGTTCATGGGTACTAACGTAGGACTTTGTTGCCATGTCTACATGTATGTGGCTTCACAATCTCAATAACTGTGCCATTCACTAATTGGCCTGTTGTATGCGAAGTGTTTCTCTGTATATACACTAAAGGAAAAAAGAAACTTATAAAAGTTCAAGAGATCACCAAATTAAATTCTCTGCATGGAAATGTACCAAATTTGGATATAATGTTGATTCAATGCATGGCTTTAAATGACAGTCAATAACAAAAAGTTTTCTTCAATGCCACAAAAGAAATGTGCACTGAAGCAAAGGACTCTCTAATCCCCAAGTCACAAAGACAAACTGCAGCCTTGTACACCATATGCATGTCAATGAATGAAACAAAAGAATTTCAAAAGGGATTTGCAAGTTCATATCCAAACAGATTAATAGCCAGTATGTCCACCTCTAGCTTGCTGGCAAGCTGTACACCGTCTTCGCATGCTTCCGATCAGATTCGCGATGGTAGCCTGGGGAACATTGTTCCATTCCTCTTGCAGTGCTGCAATGAGCGTCTCCCTATTGATGGGTTGATTGTCACGCCTTGACACACGTCGACCAAGCTCTTCCCAGAGATGTTCAATTGGGGAAAGGTCTGGTGAACGGGCGCACCATGGCAGAACATCTCTTGCTCGAGGGGTGCAAATCCCTTTTGAAATTCTTTTGTTTCATTCATTGACATGCATATGGTGTACAAGGCTGCAGTTTGTCTTTGTGACTTGGGGATTAGAGAGTCCTTTGCTTCAGTGCACATTTCTTTTGTGGCATTGAAGAAAACTTTTTGTTATTGACTGTCATTTAAAGCCATGCATTGAATCAACATTATATCCAAATTTGGTACATTTCCATGCAGAGAATTTAATTTGGTGATCTCTTGAACTTTTATAAGTTTCTTTTTTCCTTTAGTGTAGATGTGTAATGTATGCATTTGTCTTGGTTTTGGCACTAGTTTTCATGAATGTCACTGACATTTGATAAATATTTTAAATGTCATTTTCTTTCTAGTTTACAATACAATGAACCTGGCACAGTGGGAATAAGTCATTCCATACTTCATTATAAACTGGGTAAAATATACCTTCTGTAGAACAAACCCCACGATACATGCACCTCTTTCTGTTTTAGAAAGAAAAGTCTAGCTGTTCTTGGGGAAAAATATAAGGTTCATCAATTATACTCTTGAGCAGGAGTTGCCACTCACAGAAAGAAAGAGGTTGAGATCCCTTTGCCATATGCAGGGCTCCACGCTTATCTTTTTTAAGGGGGTCCCAACTGAGATTTTTAGGGTTACACACATGAGCCCAAATGTTAACAATTTTTAACTAGGGGTGTCCGAACTAAGATTTTAGGTGCCCATGTGTCCTAGCCACCTGTTTAAGTGTCGAGCCCTGCCTATGAGAATAATCACATTTATATTTCAAGGAGAGTTCCACTTTAAATATACTCACAAAATCATAGTCCTTCCTGAACTTGTTAATAGTCTTATCATCCTTGAAGTAGTCTCCAAATGATGTCAACATGATGCCTTTGATGGCAAGACCAAGGCCGGTTTCATACAGAGGAATATGCTCTCCTGGAGGAAGGGCTGAAATCTTCTCCACCAATCGTTCAGTGCTCTATCAAAGACAAAGAAGAGGGTCAAGGTTGGTTCATGCATTTGGCTATTTCCATAAATAAGGGTCTCAATTTGTGACATTCTTGGTGTCCCGCTTTACTTAAGGAACACACTGTTTTTTGTGGCTCTAGGTAGAGACAAATAGTAGAGTCAGATTGAGTACTATTCTAACAGTGAAGATACAATATGTTATGCTCAGAATCACTTTGGAATCTTACTCCACGATTGGCATCTTACACTCAGAGCCACAGAAACCTGTGTGTTCCTTATGTAAACCGGGACACCAAAATGTCACAAATTGGGACCCTTATTTATGGAAATACCCATTTGCAAACAAGCACAAATCTAAACAAAACTTGATATACAGTAAAACTGGAGAATTTCCTCAGCATGAAAGGTTTACAAATTATCCCTTTCATGACAGGAATTATTTAAGTGCTAAATTGATCACATTTTGTCCTTCAAATTGGCAACAATAAAATTTTTCTTTCAGTGCTGCATGGTTCAAATAAAATGTAATGTCTTCGAAAACAATACACATAGTTTAAAAATTTGTCGAAAAGTTACAAAATTGCGAATTTTTATCAAAACTCAGTGATTTTGAACCTATCAATGTGTTGCCAAAGCTTATTCTCCTTTTTAAAATAACTGGCTTGAAACACAATATGGTAACACAACAAAAATGGACACAGTATGTGCAGAAATTTTTGCTCTTTCTACGCATGCATCTAGTATATTTTTTAGAGCTCTGAATCAAAAGTTATTGATCCAAACCACAAGATGTGGTCAATTGTCTTGAAAGGGTTATAAATAAAAAAAAGGTCCTGATAGGTTTCATACCATGATAATTCGGGATCACAAGGAACTGTGATTCGCCAAATTTTCTTGCTGTGAAAACAGCCATCACAAAAGATTCATATCACTTTCCTCAAGGTTGCAATGCTTGTTCTTTTTCTTATCAATCAATATTTTTACTGTGTATAGATGAATTTAAAATACCATTTAAATGCACATGTATTTGAAACTAATGTTGTTAAAATTTAATGTAAATGCAACAGTTATGTAAATATGTAAATGAGGAATTGACTGATCTAATGTGAAATATGTACTTCAAACAATGTAAAGCATTTCAGCATTTCAGCCTTTGGCTGCAATGCATTTTTCTTAATAAAAATCACCTGTGAATAGATGTTTCTGGTTTTAGAGTGACTGACCAAAAAAAAACGATAACATGCATTTCAGAATCATCACCCATTAAAGGGAAAGTCCACCCTGATTACAAGTTGGTTTATAAAAGAGCAGAAAAATCAAAGAAACAGATCAGTGAAGGTTTGAGCAAAATATGATAAAAAATAAGTTATGAATTTTTGAAGTCGTAATCAATCAAACACAAATTGGCAACTTTGTGAGGTATCTGGCGAGCTCCTCTCCTATCTGCCCTATGCCCCAAAAATCATTAATTTCCATTTCCTCTAAACAAAATATTAAATCATACATCATTGCTCATATGTTTCACACAAAACCTGTATGAAACAAATCTATTCCTGAATTAAAAACTAAGAAAATGGAAAATTTATGAAATTTCCTGTACTGAGGAAATGGGAAAGGAGCTCGCAAGATACGTAGTTGCAAATTTGTGTTTAGTTGATTACAACTTCCAAAATTCATACCTTATTTCGCTCAAAATTTTCTCTCATTTTTCTTCCTTTATTCAAATCAACTTAACACCAGGGTGGACTATCGCTTTAAAGACCTCGGGAGCATTTCATCAAGCGTTTTGTCAGTGATTTTTACTGACAAATTTGCTCTCAGCCAATCAGATGCAAGGATTTCAGTAGCTTATAACATTTGTCGGTAAAAATCACAGACAAAACGCTTGATGAAACGCTCCCCAGATATACAGATGTACTAGGAGCTAGATTACAGTATTTAAATACAAACTGTTTCACACCACCATCCTACCTCATTAAAGATTCCTATGAAGTTCTGGAGCGCCTGGAATCCAAAGCACCTGTCCGTCAAGTCTCGTCTTTTACGGCCATCCGCTCCGTTCGCATACTGGATACTGTCACGTGTTATCAGGGGTTCAAACAGCATGAACAAGAGAGCTGCGGGTACAAAAGAGAGCGTTAGACCAATGTCACTCAAAACCTACCAGAGGCCTACCTGAGAAATGCTCCCAAAACAGTTGACTCATAACAATCTGTCTCAAAGCCATTGGGAAAGGTTGATTATAAAGCACATAACAATTGGTCATGCTGTAAGGTTTTGGAATCACCAAAATGATAAGAATTAACTCATTCCTGCCGAGAGTCACATGCACTGCACAAAGAAATGTGTACATGGGACTACACACAAATGCTTGACCCAAACATTTCAGCTGTTTCTTGTCATATTTTGAATGTGAGGGCATTTGAAAAGCAATCCTTTTCAGGGGACATATCTACTACGATAATTTTGCAAACTAACATAAAAGAATTAGAAAGCTCACAAAATATTTGTTACCTTTCCCAGAACTCAACCTTCTCTTTAACCCCATTTACACTGTTATCAAAGTGGTCTTAGGGGTTCCTAAGACATATGTTTAATCCATCTCCATTGACTTGTAAAAAGCTACCCAAGGCAGTGTTTCAAGTGCAGCACATTATTTCAACACATGCAGCAGCTCTCACAAGCAGTCTCAAGGAATATGTTTACACCTTGGAATCCAAACCTGTCTCGTGGTGCTCCGAAACATCTCTCTCTAGTCACATCAAATAATGGTCCCAGACATCTTTGCTCAAAAGCAACCTCAGATACCCAAAACTTATCTCATAGGTACCCAAAACTTACCTCATGGGGCCCCATAATAGGTTTTCATCTTGGTATTCAACTGGTCATAGACTTTGTTCTACAGTACTTCTCCCATTTAAGAAAATATACAAAATGAAGATTTAAAACATCAGCAGTTGAATGTGGAGGACTTATAAAACAAAATATCAAATAACACAAAAACTCTCTCCTCCTCCTCATCAATTTAACTTTTGCATGAGAAAATATTAATTATTAATATTATCTTACTTAGCCTAATATATGTTACAGTGTTCATTATCTTTCTCAGCCACAAATATACAAAATTCAAGACCTAGTGGTCCGTATTCTGCTAAAATTTAAACCCGACACTGGGTTCAAAGTTCAAACTTGGTCCACATTCAAGTTCAATATAGTCAGGCCAAGGTCTCAGTGTTCTCTCTAAAGTCCTCATGTCGGGTTAAAGGTCATGTAGAGTTTGGAAAGCCCTCAAAAACTTTTCACACAAATGAGAGGCAAAATTTAATTCATATGCCAGGCCAGGCACATAAAAACTCCCAACAAAGGCAGCATGTACTATACACTTTACACACACGTGTAAAACCAATGAGAAGCTACACACAGCGACACACATGCTGTCTCTATGCAAAGCCCCAAGATTGCTGTGAGGGGGGGGGGGGGGGCGTCGGGGTGAAAGGTCCTAACATACATGTATGGCAGTGATCTAGAATTCCTTACAGATATTTACAATAAAATTCATCAGAAATCATACATGGAATGACAAATGATCTCTTACAAACATCTTTTGATACCCAAAAACAATATGAAACTATATTCAATGCGTTTCTTTCCAATTTCTTTTTGCTACCAATACTGTACATGTACATGAGCTTTAATCTGAATCACTAAAATATGAGCAAATGAGGTAATCTGGAATGAAGGACTTACGAGGCCTGTCAAATACTGCCTGATGTTCCTTGAATAGCTCTGGAGAGGAGATGCTGACACACAGCTGATCAGTAAAATAGAATGATGCGATATCTCCATGGTTGGCATGGAGCTTTGTCAGGAATTGATGCAGGCTACCAGCATCACCTATCTCATCAAGGTTACCCTTTCTGATAGGAAAAAAAACAACTTTTTTTAAGTTCTCCTCTAAAAACCACAGGTTAAATAAATTTTCCTCTTAAAGATACACAGCTATATTCAAGAGTCAAGACCTATCCATATAAAACACAATCAGATATTCTGGGTTTTGCTTATAAAAAGAAAAGATACATGGTAGACCTTTTTTCCTTTATATACAATTGTATAATGTAACCTATACTCACACTGGATCTGATGGTTCAAGTCCTGGTACAGTTGTAGCCTTCGGAGGAGTTGTCTATGACGAGTAAAAAAATCAACAGAATATTGGTTTCAAATGCATACATCACCATGTAAAAAAAGATGCAAGGTCACACAGGTCATATCAGGCAAAACATGATTAATATGCATTCCATGAGCAGCAAATACTGCGCAAGTACTATAATAACTCACTCAGTTGTTTGGATATAAAAACTTGATAGCTTCATCCATCTGTTCTTTTTCTTTTCAAAACCAAAACAGGTACATTCACTATGTTGTTCATTCTTGTGAGATACATCCAAATGAATGATATAACCAAGAATTCACACTAAATCATTCTTAATTTCATTTTCAAGTAATTATTCTCTTGTAATCTTTAGTGAAACAGAATAGGCTAAGAGTATGTCATACAAAATGCTAAAATGGGGATACTCACAGGATATATGTAGATGAGCAGACCAACTAAAAGAATTACAAAAGTAACAGCAAAGATTGCAAAGTCCAACATGATGTTTCTGTAAGTCTTGGTGAAAGATATGTCCCTTTATCAGATGTATAATTTACTCTGCATTTGGAGGGAGGTAAGGTGAAATTGGAAGAAAAAAATTGTAATTAATCATTTACTTTTATGCCTAGAGACAGAGGTTGGCGTAAATTAACAATTAAAATGAAATTATGAAAAAAGAAAGTGGTTTCCTAAAACTCCGGCCCTAGCATCAGCTAATCAATATGAGAGATTTGGAGTTTTACAGTACAACTACAAGAATTTTATTTTTTAAAAGAAGACACCACTGACAAATTTTAGCACTTTTACAATTTTTAATGTTATAAAACTAGTCAGATTGACCAAAAAACTCATCGCTCAGGTCGATAAAATCATAGATCTCGATTTTTAAAAAATAAATATTACAATATCTACTAGTACGAGCCGCAAAAATCCGTTACGTCACTGCAGCACTACTGGTTTTACCACGGCAAATCACGGTAATGCCGATTTGGAGTAATACACAGATCGCTTCCACAGCGCCTATAAAAATGCTATTTGTGAGACAATTATGTATGACAAAAAGAAAATGTTATTCATTTTTCAGTTTTTGGTATTTTTGAATATTATCTGCTGAAAAAATAAAGTGCTTTAGCAAAATTTTTTCACAACTTATCGAATTAATAAAATTAAAATTGGCACTACAGTTTGTGATCGTTCGTACGTGCTTCCCATTAACGCGTGTACTTTAAGGCGCGCGCGGAAAGCTAATGCAGCAAGCTGCATTGTTTACGTTCTTACGTTCGCGATATAGATAGCAAGTACGACATTAACATAAATTCCTGGTTAATCTTCAAGTAAAATCTGATCACATTCTTCAATAAGCTTGTAATCTAAGCTAAGGAGATGAATGAGGGATTTTCTGGGCGAAGAGGGATTTTCTGGGCGAAGAAAGATTGCTTGCTTGTAAAGATTTGTGTGAGAATATGGTTGGTACAGCGTCTGGCTTTAGCAGCTTCCTGGGTTTGTATCCCAGGCACACGGCTTGTAGGTTGGTCTCGAACGCCAAAACGTCAAAATGGTCTTCACAGACCACTCGAAAACGGGAATAAATGTACGTTTTGACGTTGAATTTGGTTGTTCCAATGTTCCTTATCCATACAGCACACCTTTCTCTATCCTTCTTCGGATCAGGGATGGCAAAAAAGGATTTTACGGGACAATTTCACGACGATTCGAACAGTAAATTGCTTGGCACAACGGCATTTTTGCAACCCACGAATATGTATGCATGCTATATGCGCTATCGTCTGCTTTTACGGACGCGTAACGCACACGCATTGTGGTGGAAACTCAAAGTGCTGCAATGACGTGACAGCTTTGGCCGACACGAGCCAATTTGCGTATCGACAGTGGCAAAAACATACTTTTTATATCAAAATATACGCACTTGTAGGCTGTTCAAAAATTACAATTTTGATACTGATTAGTTCCTAGGGACATGCAGAACAACATATTTTTTCAAAATTTGCCAGTGGTGTCTTCTTTTAAGGAAAGGAATTATAGGCTATAAGTGAAATCATGGGAACTACTGCAATAAGAGCCCTCCTGTACCTGAATGTTGTTATACAAAGTAATTAAAGTGTACCATCACCGGAAAACATAATTTTTGTACAGCTAGAAAGCACAAGATCAACCTCAAAGAACTTTATCTGGTATTCTATAGGTTAACAGTTAAGGAATAAGAAGAAAATTTAAGGAACATGACTACATGTGACATACGTTTCCGAGTACAGAACTCTAGTCAGCCTAGATTCCATACACACCTTAACCCGAAAAGGGCCGGGGGGGGGGGGGGGGCAGAGGGCAGAATCCACCCCCCAGACGTTTCTTGCAATATGTCCACAATGCGCAAAGCAGTCACCGCAGCATTTCAGGACAGCAGCCTGGGGTAGTGAGTTCCAGAGTCTTATGGCTTCCGCAAAAAAGCTTCTTTGGAGGACTTGTGTTCGTGCGTAAGGTACTTGGAGTTTCTGGTCAAGGCCCCTTTGTGACGCAGGTAGGGATGGAGTCAAAACTGCCTGTGGGATATATTGATGCAGTATATCATCACTACCTTGGCTTGGGCTCTCCGTTCTTGTAGGGACGGCCAACTCATACATAGCATCATTACTTTACTTTGTGTCTAGAATCTAGGCAGTCATACACTGCAACTTTTTCACACACCACTGCACAAAAGTCACCAACATTTTCTCATAATCAGTATAATTTACAAAAACCGACACCAACATATCCATGATATACAATAAATTCAACTCACCGATATTGGAAAAGATAATTCCAAAAATGAAATCCGTAATTTACTGTCAATTCTGGCGAAACGGGGTATCAGAGTTCATTGTGTACATTTCCTGATCGCCGCGAGCACTGACATCTCAACCAAAAAACTAGAAATGTGCATTGCTGGTGCCGCGCAATGCGAAATGTATCCCCCGGCACTGGCAGCGATTTGAAGGAGGGACAAAGACCCTCCCCCATCCCCTCCCTCAAACAAAAGGATGGTGTAGAAATTGCCGCCAGTGGCCCGGAATATTGTCAACACTAGGAGCAGCATTACCAAAACGATTTGTGCAGATTAGAGTATAATGCATTTTTATAGAAAATTCGGAAGAAATATGACCTCAGAGCGCACATAAGCCATCCACCAAAATAAGACCTTTGATCCTATGAAAGATGGAACACTAGAGGCAGCATCACCAAAAACTGTGGAGGTGTAATCTATAATGGACCTACATACAAAATCTGAAAGAAATGAGTTAACAAATGTGTCCTCCAGAATGCATGCAACGAAAATATGACATTTGACCCTAACAACAACCTGAATATGACATTTGAATGTATAGAAAGTGGTACAGTGGGGGTAGCATCAGCAAACAATTTAGATGTGTAGGTTTCACTAAGACACATCTTCATATAAAATTTGAAAGAAATGTGTTGAGAGATATACCAAGATACATCTCCATACAAAATTTGAAAGAAATCCATCAAGAAATGTGGCCTGCAGAGTGCACTCACGCCATGCCCTGAAGTATGACCTTTGACCTTATAAAAGACGGAACACTGGTGGCAGCATCACCAAAAACTATAGGTTTTTAGATTACACCAAGAGACACCTTCATGCAAAATTTGAACGAAATCCGTTAAGAAATGCAGAAGAGTGCAAGAAATGGAAAAATGACCTTTGACCCTATAAAGGACGGAACAATGAGGGCAGCATCACCAAAAATTAAATATGGGTAGATTATACCAAGATACATCTCCATACAAAATTTGAATGAAATCCGTCAAGAAATGCAGAAGTAAGAGTGCACAAAGGGACAAATGAGCTTTGACCCTATAAAGGACGGAACAATGAGGGCAGCATCACCAAACAGTAAAGATGTGTAGATTATACCAAGATACATCTCCATACAAAATTTGAAAGAAATCCATCAAGAAATGTGGCCTGCAGAGTGAACTCACTCCATCCCTTGAAGTATGACCTTTGACCCTATAAAAGACGGGACACTGGTGGCAGCATCACCAAAAAGTACAGGTTTTTAGATTACACCAAGGGACACCTTCATGCAAAATTTGAACGAAATCCGTTGAGAAATGTGACCGCCAGAGCGCACACAAGAGTACACACAAGACATCTATCAAAATATGACCTTTGACCCTATAAAAGACGGAACACTGGGGGCAGCATCACCAAAATCTATAGGGTTCCAGAATTTACCAAGAGACACCTTCATACAAAATTTGAACAAAATCTGTTGAGAAATGTGACCGCTAGAGTGCACACAAACTATCCCCAAAAATATGGCCTTTTACCCTATAAAAGACGGAACACTGGGGGCAGCATCACCAGAAACTATAGGGGTCCAGATTTTACCAAGATACACGCCCACAGGAAGTCTGAAAGAAATTCGTTGAGAAATGTGACCGCTAGAGCGCACACAAGAATGTGACGCGGCGGCGGCGGCGAAACGCTGCTGAATCCAAAGTATCCTCCGGCATACTGCCGGGGGATACAATAATCGGTCCCTATCACGCACACGTAAAAGTCCTGATTTTCTGTTAGCACGATCGTAGAGCTCAATTTGCGCACACGATACCGAATTTCTTTGTGGACAAAATTTTATTGGCCGATTTTAGTCTAAGACATCGGCGGTATGAAAACAACATGTGATCGCAAAAAAAAATCGTTGGGAATTTCTTCGGCTTTGGACATGATTTTGACTTTGGATTTTGCTGGAAATATCAGAAGTTCTTCCTAAATGAGTAGTATTTTTGCGTTCGTCCCGCGTAGTGGTGAATAGGAGTATTAGTATTACGTGGTGTGGGATGGCTACTGAAGTTAGTCAAGCATTGCTGTGACACTGCTTGTTCTGTGATGGTCATTAAGACAAAGCGAGCGTATCGTCTCTGGACCATCTCCAACTTCTGGATGTTTGCTTGGGTGAAGGGATCCCAGATGACGCTAGCATACTCCTTAGATGGTCTAAGAAGTGTGAGGTAGCACAGTACTTTGACTCTCCATCGGCAGGATTTAATGTTCCTCTGGAGAAAGGCTCAGGTGGAGTTGGCCTTTTCACTTATCTGGTCAATGTGCTAATTCCAGCAGTTTCTTGTGTAGTTGGATTCCAAGCTATTTCACTGTGTCTGCCTCCTTCAGGGTGTGTCCATGAATAACATATGGTTTGATGATTGGCTTTCACTTGTTGGAGACATGGAGGACCTGTGTCATTGAGGCCTGGACGGCATCCGCGTCCGTGACTTTCTGAAAAGTACCCTAAACGAGGATTTTAGTGGAAGATATTTGATACCCTATTCAGGGAAACCTGCGACAATTTTCAGATTTTTAGATCCTTAACCCGATAACTACTGAATTCTGTAATTTCCATAGACTTAATACATGGATGACCCGGTTGCCGTAGTCTATGGGTTAACAGGGATTGTTTTAGATTTTGCAAAGTATTGTACACCCTATTCAAGGATTGGTTCTTCTTGGCCCTTATTTTTTTAAAAAGGAAGAGTTAAAGGCAAATATTTACTTTGGAACACAGGCTTACAGAATGATGTTTTTATTGAAAGAATAGAAAAGAACCTCTTTGGATTCATGAAAAAATATCCATGGGAAGCTTTTCAGATGCCGCTTATTTTGCTAGTTTATAAAGCTGGTGTTGGGACCTTTCACAACAGGAACAAATGAAAAGATAGGGAGGGAGTACAAAAAAAAACACTCATTCAAATTCAATGATAAACATGGGCCATGAGGATATTCATGTAAACACTTGTAGAACTTGATGATTTGAAAAACCATATGCACACAAACTTCAACAATATACATCCACGGTTCAGTCACCAAAAACCAAATTGACAATATGGCATAATATATATTTTATGAACGATATTACCCTAAGCCTTTTGGGATGTTTATATTTCTTGGAGTTGTGATATACATGTACATGTCATAAATTAAAGGTAATTGCTACACTTTATGACATAAGATCAATACTATGTATTTTTATTTCAGCAAAATTTGAAACACATAATCATCATTTTGTACACTATCTACAAGAATCATACTCAATTAGTGATGAAATAAAAGAAAACATGTTAAGCTCCTGGGCAAATAACACATTAGGAATGCACTCCTATGGCAGAACTATGTTAAATGATGACAAGAAAATGGTCTGTACCAGGGGTGTCGATCCGTGTTCACAACTGCGGGGGGGGGGGGGGATAACCGGCGAGGAAGCGAAGCCAGTGGCGTATCTCGAGATTATGGCGCCTGAGGCAAAAAATGAAGTTACGCCCCCCCCCCCCCACTCGAGTGCCCAAACTTTTCTACGTTAGCGAGAGAGTAAAGCGACCAAGCGGCAAACTTTTCAATTTTTAACCCTAAAAAACGCAATTTTTTGTGCATTTTACCCAGGAAAGTTTGCAATTGACCACCGCATTGAGTGGTTGAGAAGCTCGAATTTTATACATTGATAAACAGTTTTCTATTCACTCACTTCTACGATCGGAAGCAAAACTAACGATGGGCCATGAGGATATTCATGTAAACACTTGTAGAACTTGATGATTTGAAAAACCATATGCACACAAACTTCAACAATATACATCCACGGTTCAGTCACCAAAAACCAAATTGACAATATGGCATAATATATATTTTATGAACGATATTACCCTAAGCCTTTGGGATGTTTATATTTCTTGGAGTTGTGATATACATGTACATGTCATAAATTAAAGGTAATTGCTACACTTTATGACATAAGATCAATACTATGTATTTTTATTTCAGCAAAATTTGAAACACATAATCATCATTTTGTACACTATCTACAAGAATCATACTCAATTAGTGATGAAATAAAAGAAATCATGTTAAGCTCCTGGAAATAACACATTAGGAATGCACT
>CM046870.1:37965624-38077097 GCA_025617745.1 Heliocidaris erythrogramma | reverse complement strand
CACATCATTAGCATAAACGGCCACGGCCAGGCCCCGTTTGCTTTTACACTACCTCGGGTCGTGGCCGAGCCGCGGCTCAGCCCGGGCTCAGACTACCTCCTGAGCTGGTCCGAAAACTGGCCGCGGCCTGGCCTCGGGCCTGGCCCCTTTTGCTTTTACATCACCCAAAAGTCGCGGCCAGGCCGTGGCTGAGTCGCGGCCTGGCCGCGACTTTTGGGTGATGTAAAAGGGGTCATAGTTCCTTATACTTACCGCAATTCCGCGCGATCAGTGCCGTATATAATACGTGCCGTATATATCTATATACCATGTATACGGCACTGCGCGCGATGACCCAACCCTATAAACAGAAGCTCTACGAGAAAACTGGTTTGTTCTTTGTATTTAACGAAAATTCTGTCTTTTCAAGAATTTCCGTATTCAAGATATGCATAGTATTGAAATGGCAGTGATATTTGTTACATTTGTTTTAGATTATATTTATGACAATCAGAAACTGACAGCACATGACAAATTTCCCTCCTTTCTTACACAATGATAAGACGTTATAACAATGTAAAAAATATCTTATACACCTGATTTTAGACATACCATTTAAACACTCGGATGATTGACAAATGTATTATCAACTACACGTATATATATATATATATATATATATATATGGTCTGCTAGCTAAAGCTAACTTTCATCTAGTTTTGGAGACAGTTTAAAACAACGACAAATTATTGAGAATAAACATTTTGAAAAAAAATCATTAAGCGGCCCTTATACTGATTTGTGGAGCAAGTTATGACGTGTGCTTAACTTCTGAAAAAAATGGATTGGATCAGCAATATCTAAATATTCTCGCCAAGACGGTTGTAAATGCGAATACAAATGCTGTATATAACGGAAATAACTTATATTTATTTAAGTTTTCTTTTTTCTGAATTCAGCGCACGTGAACTGATTATTCTAACGTTTTCTCACATATATGGTTATAAACCACAACCTGAAATTCATTGTATTAAACCCAATATCAATAGAGACAATGAAAATAAACTCGAGTTCTTTGCATAAAATAATGAGCAATTAAAATATTTTCTATATCCCTGTCATTATAATCCCTGCATGTCATTTAATAATCACAATGATTGTTTGGTATAGTCGCGCAGATGGTGACAGGTTGAAAATTTTAATGTATAGATAGCAGATTATTTGAACAAATGGAAACGCTTTAAATAGTGAACAAATAAAGACTGATTCTGTCATTCTTCAGTTGCTTCATATATGCTAAAACTATAACCGTCAGCTTTCAAAGTGCGGTAACAATATTATTTAGAATATTTGACTTTTCATACTCACGAACAAATTAATATTTGTGTAAAGGTATAACATGACATACGTGCATGCATGCATTCACAAAACATATTCATATGACATTTGATCATTCACTTGAAATTTGATTCTCTTGTTCAAATACAAAATGTCGGATGCCATGCAAAGTGATCAATATCGAACATCGACACTGTCTGATATCAAACCTTTTATAAATAATATTCATTCTTTATCAAACGCGATCAGATTTCCAGAAGATGCAAATATAAGATAACAAGCACAATATATGATATGTTTCCATATCCATAACAGCAAATACAGCAAAACACAACTATACATAACACAATAATTCATGTATATGTTTGAGATTAGGAATATTAAACAAAAAATGAAAGATCAGCATACAACGTGCGCGAACAATCGAATTTGATTTTCATACTCCTTCAAATATTTTTGTGTAAGATGATAAACGTGCATGCACAAACATAATTATTTGACATTTTGATCTTTGTGTTTTTTTATCTTTGTGTTTTTTTATCGGATGTTAAACCGAACGTAAACAAACAAAAGTTGAGAATTCATATCACTTTCCAAGACGATTAAAAAGGGCTTTTTCGTATTCTAAACTGATGTTGATTATCAAACGTATATAAATGGTATTCATTTACATAGTAACGCCCTCATTTGTTCATAATAAACAGACATTAACACGTTGACGTTAAATTCTCTAACTCTAATAGGCTCAATACAGGAGCCACCCGGTTCCAGTATAGTCTATGGTTAAGTAGTCAACACAATAACAATTATATTTATACATGGTCCCATTGTAATCTAATAAAAAAGCAAACGCAACTATATACGCACTGCCTTTGACAAAATACGCGACAAAATACACTTTTTATGACGACTTGAAGAATAATTATACTCAACATACTAAATTTTCCGTGTGACTTATAAATATAATATAAAAAGTAAACACAATATCAACATTTATAATTGTTTTTTTTTAATCAATAGATGCTTTCCATCATCGCTGTCAGATTGGAAACCACGCAGCTAACACTAAACTCCAATATGAGAAAACAAAATGATAAGCAAGGCTTGGGTTTTTTCTCAATAGGTGGAGCGGCGGCCATTTCTGACCTCCGAATCCCCTATGTCTAACCATTACTCCTTATAGTGACGTTTTTGCTCCAGAATGCTAGGATTCTAGGAATTACACATTATACATGAGCAGAAAGATCTAAGATCACCAAGAAAATCTATTTCTATAACGCACTGCAGTACGTTGTTCGGTTCACGAATAAGAGCAGTTTGATTGTATCTAATCACTGACGTCTCTATTATTGACAACGCAATGTATAATTTACATTAATTTTGCAGTTTTTAGGTTGATCTACTGTACATTTTATTTCACACTCTGGAAAAGTGGAAAATAAGAATAATTGGTGCCAATTCGAAGGGGAAAGTCGATTGATTGAAAGTCGATTTAGACCTTAAGAAAACTTTGAAATCCTATGCGTAAAAAATGTCATGATCAGTAAAGGATTCACTATTTACAAAAGCGTAGTCGTGTCACATATGGCATTTGTTTACTTCGCAAGGCATTGAGTAACTTTGTCGGAGATCAGAAAAAAAAAATCTGAATTAGCTCATGCTGCAATGATAATTAGAAACCTTTAGGTCAGTCGGGAATCGTATGACTTTTACAGGTCAATTGCTGATTTCATTATCAAGATATTTATGATTTAAAATCGAAATTTTATAAGCGTATGGCATGACGCTTATAACTTGTGACGGTCGGCCTACCTCCCTCTTTCGGCAAATGCACAGCGTAACGTCTATTTACATTGGCCTGCCGCGCGCTGTGGGGTGTAATGCTGACAGGGCTTGCAATACCAAGGATTGATAACTCGGCAATACTATCGCGCGCGAGAGAAAGCTTGAGCGCTGGAGCTCATCCCGTGGGCCGGCAAGGGCCTAGCCTAGCCTGTCGATCGCCTGGCCTGGCCGGCGGGCGGTCGCTGGGGTAGTCGCGACATCGTGTGTGAGGAGAATTACCAAATTTTGATTATTGCGTGGTAATCCTACATACATAAATAACAAATGTTTTTGCCCGACAAGAAAGAAAGAGAAAGAGGAAACAAATGAAAAGGAATTTAAAAGGGGGAAGGGGAGGTCGCACATTTTGAAACATGGACGAAATAACAATCCATACGATCAGCTCTATACTAGAGACGTACTAGACGTTGTGTAAGGGATCGGGAAGGAGGGGCTGGCCGGAGCTCGGAGGGAGAGAAAATGAGAGAGATCGGAGTGGAAGAAATACAGCCCTGTCGTCATTCACAATTATTGCCGTACGAGGCAGGGGCTGGTTTCAGAGCCCGCCACCGCGCGCGGAGTACGAATGCCCGCAGGTCCAATAAATTTATTTCTCGCTCTCGAGGAAATGGAATCATTCATGTCGACAATGTTTAGCAAAATAAAGGAGGCGTCCCCCAGGAGCGAAAATATCCCCTTACGCCCATGTCACATTTTCCAAACTAATTTCGGTTACTAATCGTCAAGATATACATTGTACTGATATGCGGTTGGATGCTTAGACAAATTTCCAATATTACAATCGGAGGATAGAGAGAAAAGTGGGGAAAAGCCTTTTTTGTATCTTCAGAACAGCAGGATCATGCGATCGACTGAAGACTGATGAAACAATGAACACATATTTTATTTTGTCTCCTTGGACGGGGAATTGATTAGGAAGATGTAATACTTGTCATAAGAGTGCGGCATCCCCCTGGCCCCCCTCCCCCTCACGTCAGTGATTTTTGTTTGGGGGTTTCTTTCTTTTTCTTCTAATATTTGTAATATTGGGCTATAGCCTAACATTCTGGAAGCTTGATTATTGATAATATCCAAGTCATATCTGAAAAGTGAGAAAATTTTCATTACGAAGAAGGTAGGCCTACCCATGCACTTATCGAGGGGAGGGGGTGTCCAAACACCCCCTTTGACAAAAGGGGCATTTTTAGGTGGTCGAACACCCCCTTTTTGTGTTATTGTAAGTCGGCACACACCTTTTTGATGTTAAAAACACCGCCTTAGAATTCCTGTTAACTTTTTTTAACACTTATTGGATAATTTGAGTGAAAGTAACCCCCAAATAATGTTACTTTTTGTTCTTTTTGTTTGGCTTATCAGAGATTTTTTGGAGTAAAAAGACCCCCAAAATACTGATATATACACCCACCCCTCCCCCTTTTAACAAATCCTGGGTACGCCACTTGGCCTACTAATATTTCAAAATTCACTTTGGGATTGTGTTCACTCTTCACTATTCTCCCCTCTCTCTCAATTTCTCCATCACTGCATTCTCCCTCATCCTCTTCTCATGATTTGTTTCTTCCTTTCCTTCCTTTCTCTCAATTGCTTGTTTTTACCGTTTGTTTTTTGCACCTCTCCATTTTCTCCTTCTCTCTTATTCCCTCTCCTTTCTGACCCTTCACAAGAAAAGGAAGTTCAAATTAAAGGAAAAAGTTCATTTTTTGCTTCAATAAGGGTATATTCAAATTACAATACAACATAAATTACAGGCTAACTGGTTCGGACCATTATGTGGCTCTATATGGTTGGTAAGGGCAGGGATTTTTCAAGAAGGATATTATCAGAGGCAAAGGATGTGTCAACATTTTAAATAATATATCTGGACATAATATTTTTTGGCATCAACACGTGCTGAAGAAAACATGCAAGTTGTCTTTAACACTTTTCCTAAAGATTCAGGAAAGGGGGGGGGGGGGGGGAGGGGGGCACAAGTTACACCCACTCATCCTATTACCGCCATCACACCACCAAATCGACCAGTTCTTTGCCATTCAGGGTAATTTTGTTCTGGGTCTTGTGTCGGTCTTATTAGTGTGATTGAGGTATTAGGAAGATGGACAAGGAAAAAAGCCATCAATTGATAAATGTAAAAAAAAAGGGCAAATTTCATTTTCTCTACATGTACAGGAATTCATTGCTACTGAATTGCCATTCACAATAATAAAATTCCATTTCTACTATATATGTAACCAAATTTCAAAAGAGTCACAGCAAAACTGAATTAAGTAAAAAGCACATTTCGATGGAGAACAATAAAAGTCCAGGCTGGTCCACTCTTTGATAACGTCTTCCCATCTTTTCTTCTGTCTTCCTCTTTTTCTTCCACCTTTCACTATAATAATAATAATAATAATAATACATTGCATTTATAATGCGCTTAATACAAATGTTTCTAAGCGCCGAAGTATTATTACCCCGGCTGTAGCTAGGCTACCGAATTCGGTGCTCACAGCATTTCAAGGAATAAATTCCTACCGGGTACCCATTTTCTACACCTGGGTAGAGAGTGGCAAATGTAGATTAATGTCTTGCCAAAGGACATTAGTGCCGCGGCGGGACTCGACCCGCAAACCATGAGATCCACAGTCCGGTGACGTATCCACTAGACCACGACACCTCTACTATGCCTTGCAGGATGGTTTTTGCAAGACCCGAAGAACATGAAGCATGCCATATCAGTTTTGCGCTTTTTCACGGTCGTGAGGAGTTCTTTGTATGGCGCAGATGATGGTGCGGACCGTCTCGTTGGTTATGTTGTCTTTATGCAAGATGCCTAGTATTTGAATTCGCATCTGGAGGTCTGCTGTGAGGGTCCAGGAGTCCCAGGCAAACAGGTAGATGGATAGGACGAGTGATCTCAATCGTATCTTGGAACTGAGCAAGACCAGGAGTGGCAGGGAATCCAATCCGCACATACAACAGTTTGGTGGTGCTGTAATAATAGAAAAGATAGTTTTAAAAAAAATGAATTAGAATTTCAATGAAATAGAAATTCTTTTTTTTGTGAAAAGGCCATGGCCTGAATTCATGAATACTTCTGTAAGGGTAGTACAAGCAACGTACATGGCCTCATGTCCAATCATAAATGGCAATACAGGCTACGGTTATTTTAAACCATAGTTTAGACCATGGGTTTACCATTCTTTGTGAATTGTGGCCAATGCGCTTCTTAACAAGGTGTCAAGCTTTTCATTACACTTTTTTGGTCATGAACTGAAATGGAAACTGTCCTAAAGTGAAATATGCCAGTGGTGCGAACACAACATGCACTGGTCTACATGATGGTAGAGGTACCTATTAAAAATATTCTAGTAATTTACACAGCAACACCTTGTGTAAAACTAATGTGCAAACAAATCAGACAGGAACTAACAACTGCCTACAAAAATCTCTATAGCTGCACTACAGAATCCCATAAATTATTCATCATAAGAATATAAAATGTAAAGTAAATCCATCCTTCATCCACAAATATTTCTTTCATCATTCATCAAGACAAATTTACAAAATCTATAGGAATGCAGATATAAATATCATAAATTTGTCAACCGGGGCATCGCTAGCGGCAAATGTGCCACCTCTGTTGGCAACAAAAGAAAGGGGGGGGGAAGAGTGAGGGAAGAGGAAATATAGGGTAAAAAAGAAAGGAAGGGAAAGGAAAATAAACACTAAAAAGAAGGAAAGGAAGGGAAGAGAAAGAAGGAAAAACTGGTCAAATTTTTTGCTCGCTCGCTCAAGTCGCTCGCCAAAACATTGAGATGTTAATCTTTGGGCAAATGGCGTCCCTTCCCTTCCCTTCTGCAATAGGCTACAGCTGCCCCCCTGGGATTGTCAAAGTTCAGATAGTCACATTCGGGCAGCAAGGTGCTAGTATATATGGGTCTGTTCACAAAGTTGGGGCACCAAAACTTGACATTTTATCGTAAAAACATTGTAGTTTTAACACTATGACTTACACCATTAAGTTGTTTTATATGAATGTACTTGGTGCCTCCAGGAAGCTTTTGAAGAACACAAGACAAATTGTTTTGAGAGCCATTTTCAAAGTATTGACAAAAACATACTGGTGTCCCATGTTACATCCACAACCACCTTTTTTTTAGATTGCCAAGATTTCTACATGCATGATACCTTATAAAGCTAAATCCTATTAATGGGTACATTGTGTTATGGTGCTGACTTAATGAAGCAAAACTTTTAACAAAAGAATAAATATCTTCCCTGAGTTTATCATGAATGTTGTGGGTGTAACAGTTTACAATCAACTGTCACAAGTTGTGGATGAATGGGACACCAAAGAATATCTGCAACTTTCATCAATAACTCTTGAAGTCAGTATACTCTCATTGCAGTTGTTGTTGCATTGAATTAAATAGAGAGCCTAAAGTAACCAGGCAAATATTTATCATCAAGAGCATTATGGATGTGCCGTTATGTCTCAAAATAAGACGGATGTAACACGGACACAATGTCCGGTTACATCCACACGCTGGTTTTTCATAATTATTTCCAAAATACATTGTGGAACAACATGTTTATGATTCTCAGATGCTTTTTATTTTCACCAGAGATAGAATGGCCAAGTAAGAAAATTCTAACTGACTTTTTCATCAAATTACAGGGGATTAAAGAAATAATGCCTCAAAAGGTGCCCAACTTTGTGAACAGACCCATATCCACATATTGAAGAAGAAAGGTTCCAGGATAACTATATAACTTATGTAAGTAAACTTCAGTAATTTTCACCTAAAAAAAAGTTCAAACAAATTTTGTTTGACTCGCTTCACTCTCTGGCAAAATATTTAGAAATTGAAAAGCTGATATTTGGGCAAAAGGCGTCAGTCCCCTCCTTACGAAATGGGCCTGTCTGATCAAGATCTCTATGTCTGCAATTTTCTTTTATTAATTTTTGTCGGAGGATAGGGATTAGGGTGCAGCAGTTTTGTCTGCAAAAATGGGTATTGCATCCTAAAAATTGGTTGGCAAATTTGGGTGTCACAACCCTCCCCCATTCAAAATGTTCTAGCAACGCCCCTGTTAGTCAAGCTCTTGCATGACAAAAACTCTAATGGAATAGACCAGAGTGGCAATAAACCAGCTTAATTTTATTTTTATTATACTTCATTTCTTTATTTTTACATGTAGACCCTACTACTCCAAATACAAAATTTCTTTGTTTCATTCCTGTTCTATAATTGCACATCTCTCAAGTAAACATGGAAGGTGACGAAAGAGGATATTTACCTGTAGGTGAGTGTAGATCTATTTGCATGTTTCTAGCATGACTGTGTCTGCTCCATCATCAATTTGATCAGATAAGAGATGTCATGCATCTGAAAGCAAAATAGAATGACAAGTCAAATGTATCCATAACAGACTATCAAACCGTTTTCTTAGGCGAGTATATGGATCTGAATGAAAGACTGAAAATAAGATTTGTAGATATCTACTGAATCATATACATGTACCTGTGAACAGCCCACACCTCCCTGCCCTATATATCCACTTATCCAGGAAAGTATTAAAAAACATTTTAAAAATAAAATTCACTAGTATGAAGGGGTAGGTCCATATAACTGAAGTTTGCCATTGGATTTCTCCAAAAATAATATGCATGGAATAGCACTAACCAAGATAAAATATTTATTCATGCTTATGCCCAACATACATTGCGATTTCCCAAATATTGAATGCAAAAGTTTTAAAATTTACAGATCAGATCTACCAGTAGTTGGAAACTATCTGTCCGGACACCCAACCTGTCAGGACACCCAACATAGGTATGACAAGGATAACTCATTCTCATTGATAAGAACTGTCACATATAAATCCTATATAAGATTTTGAACTGCTAAGAAAAATATGCAATTACTCTATGGCATGATTGGTATGTAATATTCCACCAGATTGGGAAAGCGGCAAGAAGAAGATTCAAAATTCCTGGAAAGAGCAGAGTGAATCCCAGTGTTTGTTTTTTGGGGAGCACTCAGTATATAAATGTACATGTAGTGTGTGGTGGGTATGTGGCGCCCAGAAGACCCCCATTTCTACACTAAAATTTTTGTTCCAAAGCATACAATTTTTTTCTTGAGAAAAAGAGAAAAAACATTCCAAAGCAACGTTTGTTTTGGACTTGAATTGAAATGACAAGGCCACAGTTTCTTGTGAAAATGGCATTGTTCTTGCTCTAATTTTGATGCAATTTTTTCTCAAACTTACTCTTTAGAATATCAGGAATAAAATAAAATAAATCTTTAGAGGAATATTAAAGAAATTCTTGTTCATTTTTTCCGTCAAACCTTAGTTAGGTGCGCAGACCTAGTACTAGTAGCCTAGGGCTCCCCTGATACAGCTGCGGAGGCCAGTACCACTCCCACCATGGTCCATGCCCACTATATTACCTGATTGATCAGCCAAGCCCAAGGAGCTCGGCGTACAGTAAAGTACGCAGTACATGTATGATGTAGGTCACCCTATACCTAGCCTCTTGTCAAGAGGCCCTCGGCGCAAGCGCCTCGTGTTTCTGGCTCGCTTCGCTCGCCAGAAATTTTGCCTCCATATCGCCAAGGATTTCAACAGCGCCAGGGCCTCGACAAGAGGCTACCCTATACCCGGGATTATACCTACCACTCCAGTCGATAGATCATAGAGTCAATAAAATCTTACAAATCTTACAAATCTTACAAATCTTACACTTACAGTGAGTTGTGTGGATATCACACTGTGCCCCTGTCCCGGCGCTGGCAGTAAGGAGAAAAAATTTCAAGTCTCACTCTCAAGATGATAAAACAAACGTCGAGAACTAGCTTTCACTATGTGTGCGGTGCACTGAGCTGAGTCAAAGAGTTTAAATACGAAGAGTGCTCAGTGCCGAAATAAAGCACGCGTATATATTGTGGTACATGTTGATCGGCCCAGAGGGAAAGGTTATAGTCTTAATCAAGATGTTTTTATTTTTTTACTTTCCTTATTTTTTTTCTTTTTCTGGACAGCGCTTTTGCCTTTTGGTAAAGCCGTAACTAAAGGGCATAATCTCGATATTGTCCCTTCAAATACAAACTTATGTCCCAAAACAGATAGGAATCAACTCTAACTGCACCAGGGAGGAGAGGGAGAGAGTTGGGAGGGGGGGGGGGGGGCCTCGGACTAGACGTTTGTATTTTTGTTAAAGTTATTTGCTATGAAATTTCTATTAATATTTATGATGATGGGGGGGGGGTCCAAACATGTTCCCTGATATTAAGCTCTATATGAGCAAAGACTGCGATATTTGACGGGAATGTCGAGAAAAGTTATTTAAAAATAATAATGTGCTATCGTTATTTTCCTATTAAATCATAATATTTCATTTGATATGATTTATGGAAGTTATAGGGATTATAGACCTGCAATGTAATTTTATTAGCCTTATTCTTTTTAAATTCAAGACAGAAAAGGCTTTAATAAAATGAGATTGCGTGCGAGCAATTCCTTATATAAATATAAAGATTACATTAAGAGTGGCGTATCCAAGATTATCCAGGAATGTACATACCCCTATAAATATGACATAATATGAAATTAAATGTGTACCCCCCCCCCCCCCCCCCCCGCACAGAAAGAATATAACCAACCAATATAACCAACTTACGGTAAGTTATTTGTAATATTCCGCTGTAGAAATGTGAGACGACAGGCGAAGAAAACAGTATAGGGGCTTGCTCCGAAGCCATCACCAACGCAAAAGGGCCTTTACCGATTGTACGAAAAGGGGGATGGCCTCCGTGTTTTGAATTGAATTAACTAGTAACCAACAATATAGCAGCTGATGATATAATTACCAGTCCTATTCTGTCTTTGTAGGAATATCCCATTACTTTTGCCCACATCTCTCTTTGTCTCCCCCCCCCCCCCTCATTTTTCTCATACTCTCTTTTCTCTCTTACAACAGATCTGTAAAAAATTACTCCAATAGAATTGAGGAAAAAATAATGATCTCTTATTTTTTTAATTTGTGTTTTTATTAGGAAATCAACAAAACAATTACAAGTGATTTACATGATTAAAAACAAAATCACTGAGCAAAAAAACAAAACAAAAAAACTCCCAACAAAAACAAAATAAAGCAACTGGAACAAAATTAAATAATTTAATCTAATAATATCTGATACTCTACACCCCTCCTTTGACAGCCCTGCATCAATTTTTTGCCCCCACCCTTTTACTACATCCCGCATTCGCCCTTGTCATAGAATGTCAGTGTCAGACTCATATCCATAACAGGGTTCAGAAGCCCCCCCCCCCCCCCCCCCCCCCCCCACACAACACACACACTACATTGTCGGTCTCTCGGTACCAAAGACAACCAAACAACGAACAGCAAGCAAAAAAACCTTGATGAGCCAAGTTTTGGCAAACTGACATATCATCGGCAAAGCCAACGGCAACGCCACCACCTCGATCGGGATCGCAGAGGGGTAGACCAAGCCTAGATAGTGCTAGACATCTATCATGTCCATGCACCTATTCCGCTCAGCTATTCCATGCTGCTTGCATGAACATCAGCCATTAGGCTAGGCGTAATGCGGTGATAGAACATTGATCATACGAATTTTGCCTCTGGAACATTTTAAATATAGTAGTGAACTGGAATTTAGTTAGATTTTCTTCTAACCGGTTAGGCTGGGTTTGCTTTCGGGCGGACGTACGTCTGCTACATGGTCGTCTGCTACTGCACGATCTAATTGGATGTCGTCACTCACGTGATCGGTACACGCCCATTTACATTATGTCATCGATAACAAATTGGAATGCACGTGTAGTATGGCAAATTATTTTTTTTGGTCGAAAGCATGCATATTCCCGGGGATTTGTGCGGGGTTTATTGGACTCACCGAGCCTAAATTATACCCTTCCACAGCTTTAAATTTCATGTAAATCACATTTTTCCTAATTTCAAATAAATACTAGGGGAATTAAAATCATTTCAAAACCCCTGTTTTTATGTGTTAACCAATGGGAGCTGGAAGGCCAAAAGCATGCATATTCCCGGGGATTTATGGGGGGTTTATTGGACTCATCGATCCTCAATTATACCCTTTCAGGGCTTTAAATTTCACGTAAATCACATTTTTCCTAATTTCAAATAAATACTAGGGGAATTAAAATCATTTCAAAACCCCTGTTTTTATGTGTTAACCAATGGGAGCTGCATGGAAGGCCAAAAGCATGCATATTCCCGGGGATTTATGGGGGGTTTACTGGACTCACCAAGCCTTCATTATACCTTATTAGAGCTTCAAATTTCATGCAAATCACATTTTTTACATTTCCAAAGAAAAATTATGGGAATTATAATCACCCTAAAATTCCTTGTTTTTGCGTGTTAACCTATGGCAGGCGAGACGTTTTTGGTCAAAAGCATGCATATTCCCGGGGATTTATGGGGGGTTTACTGGACTCATCAAGCCTTAATTATACCTTTTCAGAGCTTTAAATTTTATGTAAATCACGTTTTTTATATTTTCAAATAAAAATTATGGGAATTATAATCATCCTAAAATTCCTTGTTTTCCCGTGCAAACCTATGGCAGGAGAGACTTTTTTTGGGTAAAAAGCATGCATATTCCCGGGGATTTATGCGGGGTTTATTCAACTAGTTGAGCCTTAATTATACATTTTCAGAGCTTTAAATTTTATTCAAGGCACATTTTTCAAAATTTTGATTTAATTCTGCGGGAATTATAATCATTCAAAAATTCCCGGTTTTGCGTGTTAACCTATGGGAGATGGAAGGCCAAAAGCATGCATATTCCCGGGGATTTATGCGGGGTCCCTTGCACCTTTTGAGCCTTCATTAAGCCTTTTCAGAGTCTCAAAATTACATGTAAGCCACATTTGCACTAAATTCAAGGTAATACTAGAGGAACTATAATCATTTTTAAAATCCATGTTTTCACGTGTTAACCCTATGGCAGATGACTCTGTCAAAAAGCAGGCATGATCCAAGGGATTCATATCGGCATTTATTGACAAAAAAGGTTCAAGAAATGTTTTTTCAACTATCCATCCTTTTTCTCGTGCAAAAATCAGACTTGAAAAAGATAGAGTAAGATATGAAATATCAAGAAAAAGTGAGACATATTTTCACGTGTTATACCTATGGAGAACGTATTTTTCCGAGTCTGTTTTTAACACAGCAAAGTATGCCTCCAAAATGTACTACGGAAGTAGGTCAGAGTAATCTGTCTTGATACTATTTAAAGTCTTTGGCTGAGTTAGCTACATGGCTCGCCGACGGTACGACCGTATACCGTTGCACTCTACAAGTAACTATCCCGACAGCTCAGCTGGCTGGTATATCACTGGCGCCTAGCGCCTGTAAGTGGATGTTGGGTATAAACGGGCTTACCATAGATACTATCTCTATATATGTATGAAACACACATAGCGTATTGACAATGTCTCACAACGAACGCATGAGGACGCTAGACCAAATACTGTTTGAAACGTAGATCTGCCGTTATTTCAGCCAGAATTTTGTTTTCAAAACCACATTTATTTTCTTTTTTAAAAATAGTAAATGAGCTCCAATTTCTATCTTACTTTCACATGTTGCTAAGTATAGTTCTAACAGTAGGATTATATATCATTGGACCACTTTCACGCTGAATTTGTCAAATTTTGCAAAGCTACTCAATGCCTTTAAGATGCCCATCAATATTCATTCATTTGTCAATTTTAGTACTTTAATTGATAAAAATAATTTTTATTGGATATACAATTTGCTCTTGTGTTTTAAACTTAAAGTGATACGGTAGACAATTTCCAGTTGTGCAGTCGGTCATAATTCGCTGACACGTACAGACTTGGTGAAAAGCACTGGAAATACCATAAATGGCTGTACAGTCTGGCACAATGTGACAGAGCAAACCCGCTGTCCAGTCAAGAAATATCTCCTCTCAGAGAGTCTTCGGGTGAGGGAAATGACATATGGGGTGATGGGTGAAAAATGAAAAGCATTACATAAGGTCTGGGGGTAACCTCGCTAGTCATAAGGACCGTTATCCATAACGCATGACTAAATGAATAGCGGTTTTGTATGAATAGCGGTTCTTCAAAATAGCGAGCAAACCATGCATAGACAAAATTAACTCGCTATTCATATGGACCTCCATTCATAAGGATCACCTTTCATAACTATTCATAAGGACCGCTATTCATAACGCGTGTTAAATGAATGGCGGTTTTCTATGAATAGCGGTCCTTATGAATAGCAAGCGGACCCGAAGGTCTGTTGGTCATAAATATAAAAACAATGTCCTCTCTGGGTGACTGACAGCACCTGTTATTGTGAACGCCCGAATGGCGTCAAATTCCCCATAAAAGCTTTAATGGGTCTTTAAAAGACTTATTTTGAATCACTATATAGTTGTGATGACTTTAAGTATATATGATTATGATAAATACCAATACATTGAATCGACAGTAACTATTATATACTTATATTTTTCAAAGTCTATACCTTTTTGTCATAGAATTATGATATCTAACTTTACTTACAACAAAAGGTTTCAGATAATTGAATAATAATTATGCCCTCCTTATCTACAGCGTATATACCGTACACGTTTATTACATCTACTGGAATATATTTACTATACTGAGCTGTTATTATATGTATGATCCTTTGTATTATGCCATTTGATTTATATGCTTATAATTTGCTTTCTCATGTACATACATTATGTAAACCTATCGTGGAAAATAACAAAATGAAATCAAATCAACAGTATATAGAGTAGCGTTCCTAAGTTTGAGTTCATGCATTTTATGTCAGCACTTAAATGAAAGAACTTTAGAAATCGAATATTAAAGCTCGTAAATATACTATAATCAACATATCGCAAATGTGAGCTTAAAATAAAAATAATAATATAGAAACGAAATTCATCTGTTATCCAGTTCTGTATTTTTATTCTCATGTATATACTCAGCGATCCAGTAGAAGTTTGAAATTATAGGGTAAATTATCTCTTTCGTATATCCGTTTAAGTGTTCTCCACAATTATTAAAACAGTCATGCTTTCATTTACAGCTGTCTTTCCCTGATAGCAGACTGACGTTTTCAAGAGGTCGTAAACTGGTCTAAACTGGTCAACTCGTCATACGTCGTGTATGCAACGTCACGTCTTTATAACGTCTTGTGAAGACGTCATATTTCTACAGTATGGACGACGTAATTGTGACGTCTTTACGACGCCTTTCAAAGACAATACTTTGCCATTTTTGTAATCAAAATTAACAACAATAGTACGACGTCTTTATGACATCTTTCAAAGACAGGATTTGGCATCCTGTACGCCGACACAGGAAATGTACTACTTTTGGGGAGCAATTTTGTCATAGCCATTTACAAAAGCTGGGAAGCTCTGGCGGTGATCAGTTGGCCTACGTGATACTGCAAATAATATCAAATAAAATAAATAAAATTACATATACAAATTTGCCATATTCTGATGTGTTGTCATTGTGAAAGGAAGGATGGAGGGATTGGGTATAAATAATCTAATTATTTTATCGGAATTTGTTAACACTTTCACTGACCTAGGTGTTCCTCTCATTTCTCTGCTTCTATATTAAAACCTATTTTCCGTGTGGACTTCCCCTTCAACAGGTCATAAAGTGCCATCAAAATGACATCTATCAGTAATTTCGAAATATTTTTGCCAAATTTGTAGGGCAATGTTATGACATTTACGTCAGTATAATTTACAAGACTTTTGGCCAGTTTTGTAGGACAATATTATTACGTGATATTCAATCAATTACGATATATTTTCTGGATTTGTATGATCAGGAGATGATGATATGCTATATTCAGACATGTATATATTTTATATTATCAGTTATTTAGGTGATATGAAGTTATTCGTAGAAATGGCGCGATATTGAAAAAAATATTATTTCATTGTCATCATCATTATTATCACTATTCTTAATATAACTACACGTATGTAATATTATTATCATAATTATCATCATCATTATTATTATCATTATTATTATTATTATCATTATTGTCATTATTATTATCATTACAATTTTCCAGTTCGAATTAAAATGCCTCATCATAATGTAAGAATACATCCTCACTATTGTTGTTTGTAATGAAGTCAAAAGACGTAAAAAAGACGTCATATTTACGTCGTGATCCGAGTATAATAATCGATCGTGAATATTCATGAATGACCAGGGCCCTCTTGCATAAAAACTTGCGTTTAATCGCAACTCCAAAAATTAATCGCAAGTCCCAAATAGACGATCCTGATTGGCTAAAAATCAAATTTTTGGAGTTGCGATTAAACGCAACTTTTTATGCAAGAGGGCCCAGAACAACAAAAATTTGTAGAAATGGATAGATGAGTCAAGATGACATTTGATTTTTAGGATTTCATGCTTTTTAGTTGTGATGGAAAATGTACTTTCATTAATTTATTATGTTGTACATAATGTCATGAGGAGTATTAGAAAATCGTAATCTTCAACCATTTTTTACAAATGCTACACTATGGTCCCTTTATTATAATTATACAACTGTGTAGTAGCTAGGTATAATGTATAGGAGTGGGAGTACAGGGCTGATGAAGGATGATGGCTTAGGATAGGATATAACAGTGAACGTTAAAATAGACACTGCGTTACTATGTTACATTACTAACTGAAATTATTTATTTTGTTTGCTTGTAAAACGGGGTATCTTTTTGGCGACTTAGACGTCTTTCAGAGGTCAGTATGAATAGCACACGACGTAAAAGACACGTCTTTATGACGTCTTTTATAATAAACATAACTTCAGGACGTTAGAAAGACGTCAAAATTACGTCAATATATAGACGTCTTCAAGACCCCAAACGTGGGTGCAAATTGTCGTCATACTGTCGTCATTATCTGACGTCTTTAAGACGTACGACACGACGTCATTAAGACGTCATTTTGACCAGTCTCTGCTATCAGGGTTATTTTCATAATGAAAACCCAAACTACAGTTCGGGTTTACTTTTAGTCTATTCTAGCATTTTTCGATCCTCTCTTGACAAACCATCGAAGTTTTAACTAATTCGTTATCATTTAGTTTTACCTTAGAATATAATTTATGTACCTTCAATCGGCAACTAAATTACATACATCCATTTTCTTTATCATTGATCACCCCGTGGGCGACCTCCATGCTCAAAGCATTCTTACGGTTGTCGTACTCGCTTTCAATCTTGCTATCCTCCGTCACGGGCGCCGAATCTTTGAGGTAGCGTCGACCGCAGCAGCTACATAGAAGTCGCCTGAAGTCGCTGAGCCTTGTCCAATAGAGGATCGGGTTGACGATGGCGTTGACGTTGACTAGCCACCATGCAACGTAGTATACGTTGTAAAACCACCCCGCGGTGGAATATCGTCCATATTGGGGATAGTACTCGAGGATGAATGATGGCCTGGTGTATAGGCATAACATGCAGAAACACATCATGACCCAGCAGGCTAGGTTGGAGCATACAACCAGGATGAAAGTACAGAGAACCTTCTTGTTCTTCTTCACCCGGAGAACGTAGGCGTCGGATGTGAGCCCGATATCCCTGGTCGAAGACGAGATCGTGAAGTACACCACGGCGTAGCAGATAGCGCAGATCCCGATGGCGACGAGCAACATGATGGGGGAGATAAAGAAGAAGAAGAGATTGTCGCTGAGGACGTATGTGCCCAGGTAGACGGCGAAGACGGCACCCCAGACGATCAGGCAAGCGATGATGCAGCGAGTAGCCGTGACGAGGCGACGGTTTTGAAAAGGGTTGAAGTCGCGCCGAGCGGAACGCAACAAGGGGAGCAGTCTAAACTTATTATAAAGAGTAAAAAGAGTAAAAAGGATATTTCTCTTACCCTATTTGCTGATCTCAGATCTCAGAAGCACGACTGGGGTTTGGTAAGTGTTTTTCCCTCCAGCAGCTCCGATTCAAGATGGCGGCTTGGCGCGGATCGGAGTCACGTGCATCGTAGGGCGACTCCACTTATGAGGGGAGGGGCGTCCCTACTATATTCCCCCCCGTTTTAAAAAATGAGCCCCCTGCCCAAAATACAACCAATCCCTAATCAAAAGAGCCCCCCAATTTGAAGTAGGGCGCCCAAAAAACGCCTCCCCCTGAGCTGCCCAGGGAAGACAAAAACAATCAACAGGTAATTTTTTTTTTTATAAAAAGAAAAACACCAACCCGCCCACAAAACAGGGCCAAAACATAAACCAAAACAAAATCCAAACACAGCCAAATTATGGCAAACTCCATAAAAACGAAAACTCTCAACAAGATCGAGCAAGTTAAACCTTGCCAAGAATAAAGGTATTCGAACCCTCCAAAAATTGAAGGAAAAAATAATGAATGCTCCCCCAATCCCCGGCTATACCGGGAGTTCTGAGGGGGCATTCTGGCACCCAGGAGCTTAGCCGGAGTGCCATGGTCCGTAAAGTTGAACGGCATTCAGCCGGGTCTCCTGGAGCAGTCCCTCCAGGTCAACCCCCCGGCAGCGAGCAACTTCCTGCGCCACCTCCCCAACATAGGCTGGGGAATTTGGCTGCACGAAGGGATCCCCCGATAGGTGGGGGGAGTCAGTTTCGATCAGGAGGCGGTCGCTAGGAACCCTCCTAAGCGCTGCCACCTGATCCTCGCCGAGCCCGCAAACCGTGCCGGAGAACCCAAAATAGCATTGGGGATAGGACTTACGCCACGCCTCCAGCTCCTGGGATGGCAGTTGGCAGCAATGGATATGAATCCGTTGCTGCAGGCTTACCTGGCATTCCGCCAGGATAGCTCGGATCCTGCGGGAAGGGAGGCCATTCCCGGGGTCGGTCTTTTCACCCCTCATGTGGATGATTAAGACCTTCCCAGTAACCCCAAGTTTGAGGATCCGCCTGAGCAAGGTCTCCTGGTGGGGCCATTCGTCTTCATGGACAGAATAGTCCAGGCCAACCTCGCTCACCCCGACAACCTTCGGGTCACACAGCCGGTTCTGTAGATCGGCCAAAGTGACCGGATCTACAGCCCTAGCGTGTTTGGGGTGGATCCCCACAGCTACCCGGAAGAATTTATTCTCCGGGAATCGGATCTCCCGGTAATGAGCCGGGTCACAGTAATTTAGGATGCCTCCGCAGATCTCCACAGGCACGCGCGGTCGCCGCTGTGAGATATGCCTTATGGCCGCCATCCCCCGCTTCCCGGATCTCCGCTCCAGGCGGTCCAGATGGAAGTGGCTATCCACTGCCAACATGGGGGGTCGGGTAGCCGTTGAAGGCGCTCCCCTAGGATTTCCCGGCTCCGAACGCCGGGGAATAGAGGGTCCAGCAGGCTGAGGTTTCTCAGCCTCCGTGGTCATTAAGGGCTGGGGGCGTGGGGGAGCCCCCGCCGTCGCTGCCGCGTAGGAGCGCTCCCTAGTTGCCCCCCGAGGGGCCTTACCTCCCTGACTGGGACCCACATTATCAGAATGTGAACCGGAATGGCTCCCGGATGTGACCCGGTGAGAGGAAGTTTTTCCCCGAGATGAACTCGGGTTTGCGGAGCGAGAGCGCTTCCTATTTGGCGAATGCGAGGAATGCACTCCGGCCGAACGCGAGGGTCCTCGTCTCTTCCCCCTGCGCCCTTCCCGGCCAGCTAGCTCATGAAGCTCTTGCCAGGCTTCTCCGGCCAGAGCATTACTCATCAGAGCAAGGCTCCTCCAGTGTAAGAGGGCCGCAAAATGGTTAGAAGGGCCCACCCTGATCCCGTCTTCAACGGGCCAATTCATATATCGGGCCAGGTTCTCCATTTCCCCCAGAACCCATGGGGGTAAGTTCCACGCGAACCGTTCCCCCTCTGCCCGGTCATTCAACCAGGCCAAGAGGAGGTTTAGGTCGTCCGAACCGACGAGTTCCTGTGCTATAAAACGCAGGCACCTTGCCTGATTCCGAGCTCTCGTTAGAGTGTACTCTTGCCCGCGCTGGGTGAGTCGCAGGCATGGGGGCATGTGGGAGTATATATGGTCCCGCAAATGTTCTGACGGGCGCCTCCCACATCCGAGAATCGGGCATACCCCCCGGACTTTCCGGAACTGCTCCTCGTGACCCTCTTGGTCGGGTCGACGATCCGGCTCCTGCTCATTCCCGTCTCGATCGGAGTCAGCTTCCCCCTCCTCTGACCCCGACTCGCCGTCCACGGCTGCACGTTCTTCCCCATTGGGCTGTGGCGGAAGTCCGGAAGGTTCTCGGGCCCCTCCATCGGAGGGTCCCGACTCCTCTCTAACCTCCATGGGTTGGGGCAAAACCTTCATGTCATGCCCCTCCCCGGGTGTCCCGAGATCCTCGGGCCTCACTTCCCCAAGGGGTGCACCGGCTTCCGTGGCGTTGAGGGGTGGCTCCGGGATCAGACCCGGGCCCCCTGCACTCGGCGTGGTGTCCAGAGAGTGTAGCTGCCTCAGGAAACCATCCGGTGGCTGACGGGAAGCCCTGGACCGCCACCAATACGAGGTGATGGCCAGGTATAAGGGGAACCGGTGTTCCCCCCTTGCCCACCAGATAGTGTGCGGCTCATAAAATAGGTCCCCCGGCCACACGTCCCGGGGGGCCACGTTCCTTTCCTCATCAGGGTGAGGAAACCGATGAACAATATCCTCGTGTTGCCACGAGTCCAGGAGGCACTCCTGTAGGCATTCTACCCACTGGAGCTCCCCCTGACTTAATGCTAACCGGTACTGCCCTTCAATGAGGGGCAGAATCCGGTCCTCAGGGATGGCTAACATGCCCCGGACTAAAATTCCGGGGTACAACAGCCTCCTCTCTGTGGTGGCATTTTCGATAACATCCCCAAAATGAGCCCCCGAGTTCATCGGGAGTTCCATTTCAGACTTGGTTAACTCTGTCTTGGTTATCCTCTGAAACTTCTGTAGTTAGACCCGTAAATTAGAGCACCTGACGTCTGGGACCTGCATTGGGAGATACAAAGGGAAAGGAAAAATATGTTAACCCTCAGGAAATGCCCGGCTTATGTATGCCAGGTCGAAGGACCCCTATCCCGTCTTTCCACCCTGGGTTCGACTATACCCGGTTCGCTTCCGTGTCTATTCGACAAGGTGGACAGGAGTATTCGGCCAGTTTTTTCCCTTCACTCTCCAGGACACCTATGCACCGGCCATGATACCACTCCTGGCATCGGTCACAACAGATCATGAACTCTCCATCGTCCGGTTTTCTGCACAAGCAGAAGATGTCATCCCGCTTAGGTGGGCGGGTTCGACACCAAGCCGGTGCTTCTCTGTTTGTGCAGAGTTTCAACCGATCTTGGTGGGCGGTGAATAGAGTGTTCTTCAGCTGAAGGCGGTATAGATCCGGGGTCCGACATTGGATTACCCGGGCAGGGCCCTTCCAGGGTGAGCTGAGTTTCTTGCAACTCCCCTTGATATGAGCCGTGTCCAGGATAAATACCAGGTCTCCTTCCCGGAACTTCCTGCGAAAGGAATGCAGATCGTAATCCCGCTTTAAACGAGCCTGCGTGGTGCGCAGCTTCTCCCTGGCAGCCTTATGGGCAGTTTCCAATGCCTGCCGGAGCTCCTCACTGTAGGTGTCCGGATCCGATGTTCGAGTCTTCTTTGGGATAGGATACATTAAATCCGCAGGTTGGTTGGTCTCCCTACCCAACATCAGTCGGTTGGCCGTGAATCCTGTGCTTCGGTTCACGGCGCTCCGTAGCGCCCCAGCCAGCTGGGGCAGATAGCAGTCCCAACTGTTCTGGGTCTTCCCGACGAAACAACGGACCGCATTCATAAGGGTCCGATTATAGCGTTCCACCTGCCCGTTCGCCGAAGGTCGATACGGGGTGGTGCGCGCTTTATGAATCTGAAGGACCTTACAGACATCCCGGAACAACCTGCTCTCGAAATTCCGTCCCTGGTCCGTGAAGATTTCGAACGGGTACCCAAACCTGCCGAAGAATTCCCCAACGGCTGCTCGGGCAGTAACTTCAGCAGTTTGGGAAGGGAGGGGGATACATTCCACCCATTTGGTGAACTGGTCCACCATCATGAGAATGTGTTCATTCCCCTCCTTGGATCGGGGTAACGGCCCCATAAAGTCCAAGTGTACCCGTTCCATGGGTGATCCGGCGTGGTAGTTTTTCATCGGGCTCCGGCCGTAGCGTTCCCGAATCTTACTCTGGTTGCAGTCCGGGCACTCCCGAACGAATAACTCCACGCTCTGACCCATCCGGTACCAAAAGTACCGGGTCCGAAGTAGAGCCAACATGCGGTCTCGGCCCGGGTGTCCCGCAGCGGGTAGATTGTGGTTAGCCTCCAAGACTTCCATCTGTAAGGACCTAGGGACTACCAGAAGATAACCGTCATCAGTCTGCTTGCAGAGGAGTCCTTCCTGAAGGGAGAACAGCTTACGGTTAATCCATAGGTATTTCTCCCCTGGGCCCCACAACATAGTGGTGGCCCCATCCGGTTCCTGTTTGTCCGTTAACCACTTCCGAATCCCCGCTAGCTGCTCGTCCGCTTCTTGTTCCAAGCGGAGTCTGTCCTCTGGCAGCGGGGCGGCTTCCTCTGCGGTAACTATACACAACCGAGATGCCCGGAAACTACTTCGTATTATCCTTAATTCTGGCCCCAGCTTCGAACAACTGATCGCCACTGAGGTTGAGGCCAAAGGGCGTTCCCCTTCGTCGCCCGACACCCTCTGAACTTGGGGGCGCCGGCCCAGGGGGACTACCACGTCCACTGTCTCTGCAAAGCTAGCCCAGTTAATGTGGGCCTTCTGGCAGTAAGGGCACCCCCCACATGGCAACTGTTCCAGGGAGAATCCTACTCGGAATTCTTCACAGAACACAGTGACAGGGGGTATGCGTGACAATGCGTCGGCATTCGCATGCTTCTTCCCTGGCCTGTGCTCCAGTCGCAGATCGTATTGACTGAGTTCTTCCATCCATCTGGCAAGCTGCCCTTGCGGGGATCGGAAGTTCAGAAGCCAGGTCAGGCTACTATGATCGGTGCGTACTAGGAAAGGCTTTCCCAGCAGATAATGCCGGTATTGTCGGGTGAACTTCACCACGGCCAGTAGCTCCCGACGGGTCACACAATATCGCCGCTGTTCGGGGGTGAGGGCGCAACTCCCATAGGCTATCACCCTCTCTTGTCCCTCTTGCAGCTGCAACAGTTCTGCCCCAATAGCTTCATTGGAGGCGTCGGTGTCCAAAATAAAGGGGTCCTGTCCATTAGGCATCACCAATACTGGCGCTGTTGCTAGGCGTTCCTTGATGGCCTCAAAGGCGGCTTGTTGCTCATGTCCCCAATGGAAACTGTGCTTCCCGGTTATTCGGTAAAGAGGTACTGCCAGCTCGGCGTAGCCCTTAATGAATGCCCGATGGTAGTTCACCAGGCCCAGGAACTGCTCCACTTGCTTGGTGGTTTGGGGTACGGGCCACTGCTGCACGGCTGCATCGTGCTCCTCCCGCAACTCCACCCGATTGGAACTCACATTCCGTCCCAAGAACTCCACCTTGGGCTGGAACAACAAGCACTTCTTAGGTTTCAGTTTCAGGCCGTAGTCCCGAAAACGCTGCAGTACCCGAGACAGATTCCTCAGGTGATCCTCGAAATCAGTCCCAAGGACGATAATATCGTCCAAAAAGGCCAACACAGTTGCCCAGTTGAGCTCCCTCAGCACGAGATTCATGGCCCGTGAGAAGGTGGCAGGGGCGTTACAAAGCCCAAAGCCCATCCGGACAAACTCGAACAACCCATACTTGGTGGTGAAAGCTGTTTTCTTGCGGTCCCCAGGCTTTATCTTGACCTGGTAGTAAGCCGAGTTGGCGTCTAATTTCGAAAACCAGGCGTTCCCGACGAGAGTGTCTAAGCACTCTTCTATGTTCGGAAGCGGGTAAACATCCTTTCGAGTGACCGCATTGAGGGCCCGGTAGTCGATACACCACCTTACCCCTCCGTCCCGCTTCCTCACCAACACCGGGGCCGATGCCCACTCCGAGAGTGAAGGCTGAATGACCCCTGATTGAACCATCTTATCCAGGTGAGCCTTTTCTTCGTTGGCGAAACTGAGTGGAGTCCTCCTCATCTTCTGTTTAACAGGGGCGGCTTCCCCTGTATCGATTTCATGTTCGATCAATGAGAAATTCCCAAAGTCAAATTCATTGCGGGCAAAAGCATCAGCGTAACCGATTAAAAGATTACGCAGCTCACCCGCCTGCTCACTGTTTAGCTCCACACCAGAACGTTCATATAAGTCCTGGAGATGAGCTGGCATCTCTCCACTCCCCTCCGTTTTGAGCTGGCGGACTGCCGACTCTGATACCGGTTGGGAAGTGTAGACCCCTGAAATTTCTTGTGCGCCACCGAGTATATCTCCTTGGAACAACTTCACCTGGCGCTCTCCCAAATTGATCACATACAGATCAGCTTGGTCCCCCTCCCTATGGAGGGTTTGCGGTATGATGACCCCCAAATTGGGGAAAGGCTCGAACATGAAAGCTCCTAAACGTTGGTCCAAGACTCCTGTTATCCGCTTAATTTTATTAGGCGGAATGATAGTCCTTTGGGCTGCCTGGACTCTAGCAACCTTATACTCGGGGTCCTGCCCCCCAAACCGTAGAGGGATCATTTCCGAGCCAATTCCAAAGTTAGCGAGCTTCAGGTCGATAACCACTCCCTGCGGATGCAGGAAGTCAGCTCCTAACAACATGTCGTCTTCGATAGGTGCCACATACACATCCCCTTGGAAGGTTGAAGAGCCGAGTTTCAAAGTGATGGGCCCCACAATGAATCCATTCATTCGCATATCCCTCCCTGCCGCAAGCAGGGTGACCATACGTTTGTTAGGGGGCTTCGGAGATAATCTCTCGTACACTCGGTCGGAGATGATGGTAACCTCCGCGGCCGTATCTACCACCGCCTGGATGGATACATTCCCCACCTGGATGGGTATATATGACATAGAGCTGGATCCGAGGCGACATACAATCACCTCTTCACTTTCCTCCCCAGAGACACTTTCGTCACGAATAGGGGTGGTACTACTCATAGGTGTTCCAATTGCCTGAGCGAAACCCTGCACAATAGCATCAGCAGGGTGAGGTTGCCAGGGCACATCCCCTTGCCCCCAGCCGCCGGCTTGGGGAGGGACGGCCCCTTCGGACTCTACATTTGCTGCAGCTCCTCCTCGGCCTGGTGAATTGAGGGTCGGAGTTCGGCCTCCGTCTCCGACCCGGGGGCGTTTCCCTCGTGTTCCTCCTCAACGGAGGACACCCTTGGACTTGGAGGCACCCCTCCTGGCTGGAGGGGGCAATCCTTCCGAAAGTGGCCTAGGCCCCCACACAAGAAGCATCCCCTCGGGGCCTCCGCTCGGGGGGACACCCTGAGATTTTTTACCGTTTCTATCAGCTGGGAGATATTCCCTTCCAAGCGTTCAAAGCGTTGGCCATGCTCATCGATCCGCTTCATAATCTCCCCCATTCCGACAGGTCTATTGTAATTGCCAGGTCGGTAATTTCCTGGCTGCGTTGGTGATCTCCCGGGCGGGAGCCGGGGTTCTTTCTGGGGAGTCTGGGCCGGGAACCGGGGTTCCTTCCGAGGAGTCTGGGCCTGGAACCGGGGTTCCTTCTGGGGAGTCTGGACCTGGTTGAGGGTCCATTCCCCTATCTGCTCCGGGTCCGCCGTAGCAGCTCGAGCCTGTTTAGGCCGTCCATAGACTGCCTGGTGGGAATGCTGAGCCCACCGTATGGTATCCATAGCTGCCTCCACCGTGGTAGGCCTCAGATTCAGGGCTTGATACCCTGCATTGCGGTCATGTGCTCCCTGGCATAACCGCAACACCAGCTGCCGCTGTAGGAAAGTATCATCACAGCCCGGGAACGCCCGGGAGCACAACTCTTGCAACCGGTCCGTCCAGTCCACCAGGGTCTCCGTAGACTCCTGCTTTGCTGTGAGGAACTCGAGGTGAGCGGCTTCAGGGAGTTCCTGATGACTGAAACGAGACGACATTTTTCGGACAGCGACGGTGTAATCCATGTCTGGGTCCCGTGAGGCAAGTTGATCAAAATAGGTCAAGGCCTTACCCTCTAGGCACCAGCAAAGGTAAGCCAGACTCTCAGTGCCGTCCCATCCCCTATCATCTGCAATGAGGGAGAACTTTCTGAAAAAGGGGTCCCACTTCCCCTTTCCGTCGAATGTAAGGCTTTTGGGAAGGCCAGTAAATGAAAGTCCGGCACGCGACCGGGTATTCGCAAGTGCCGAGGGGGCTGCAGGCCGCCTCGGCGCTGGCAGGTAGTAGCACCCGGCCCTAGCATCTCGGTAGGGCAGGTTCATTACCTCTGCCCTCCTTCCCTGTTGTCCCTCCACCCTAGATGGGCCCCTATCGAAATATTCGCTTCCCCCGGTGGGATGTCCCGGGGCTCTATTCAAAGAAGTGTCCGAACTATCGGTGGGACACCCCTCGGATGAGGCGCGCGTGTGGGGCCGACTCATTGGGGGTCGGGATCCCTGGCCAGGGGTTGGGGGAACATACCTCGTTAAGTTTGGGGGTTCAACCTCCCCAGCTCCCCCTCGCCCTTGCCCCTGGTAATTAGGGGGTGGGTATACGTCGTATTGGTAGACCCCATGCATCTCCCTTGGCGTCCTCGGGGTGCTGGTGACTACGGGCTCCGAATCCCGGTGGCGAGGGTCCCCCGACACTGGTTCGGGGAGAGGGCTTGCCGCCGGTTTCCCTTCCCGAAAAGACGGGGGGTCCGGACTGGCAAAGTCAAACTGGTCCGTCAGGGCCTGCAGTTCCTCCAGACCCGCCACCGAGGTGAAGAGGTCTGGGGTGAGGATCCCATGACGGGCCCTTGCATCAGCCAGGGCAGCTACCCCTGAAGCCGTCATTCCAGGGATTGTCGCCAACTCCAGGAAGGAGCACGAGTTAATGGGCACTTTTGGCGTGGCATTATCCATCATACGACCACCACCTGATATAACCCACTAGACCAAATACAGCAAATACAAAGGTAATTATACGAACACAATCAAGACAATCCCAACAATTTGAGAACCAGATCAAATAAGTGATTTATAACTGAAAAAACAGGTCTACCAACGCATTGACCAACTCCTGGCGGGTAATAACGCCTGCCCGGTAGGCTACTAAAAGGAGTCTCAGTACTTGAAGGCTACCCTGAATTTCAATAACAAATCCCTCCTCCAAATCCTCGTTCATTACCGACTAGTATCCGATATAACTTTCCCGATCTTTAATCCTCAAAAAGCTCTGAATTGGCCTTGACTATGGTCCTAAATTAATTTTCCTTACTCCCGGATATCCGGGACCGCTTATTTCTGAACCGGATATCCGCCTAACCGGATATCCGACGATCAAAACCGGGTATCCGACTATCCGAACCGGTATCCGACCCGGGTATCCGACTATCCGACCCGGGTATCCGACTATCCGAACCGGGTATCCGACTATCCGAACCGGGTATCCGACTATCCGAACCGGGTATCCGACTATCCGACCCGGGTATCCGGGTACCTGAGGTACCTTTGTCCCTGGTAGTAACCTAAGTCTAGGTTTCCCCCGGGGGTAAGGTGCCTAACCACTAGGCCTCACTAGCACTAGCTATAAAATATATAAAATATAACTAGGTCCTCAAATACCAGAGGATTGGCAATAAGGTGCCCAACCACTAGGCCTCCTCACATACACAAAATCTATCACACTAGTGAGGTACCCAACCACTGGGCCTCACCTACACACAATAACTATACCACTCTGGTGAGGTACCCAACCACTGGGCCTCACCCACATACAATAACTATATACCACACTGATGAGGTACCCAACCACTGGGCCTCACCCACACACAATAACTATATGCCTAACCTAATATTAAAATATAGCTAGATAACAAATACAAGCACTCAAATATTAATTACCGTTACTGAGGTACCCAACCACAGGACCTCGCACACACTAATACTTAAATACTAAATATACTTACGTGTACTCTAATATATTATACAGTTAGGGAGATACCCATCCACCACAGGGCCTCCCTCACTATGTATAATGCTTAAATGCTAAATATAACTGTGTACTCAAATGTAAAATACAGTCAGGGAGATACCCATCCACCACAGGGCCTCCCTCACTACGTATAGTACCTGAATACTAAATAGACTACTTAACTATTAACTAGTAAGGCACTCAACCACTAGGCTCCACCTACACTGAGTATCCACCTATAACAGGACAATTGAGGCACCCATCCACCACAGGGCCTCCCCAACTGCTCTATCAACAGTACACACCAATGAGGTGACAAACCACTGGGTCTTACACTCAGCAAACACCCAAGCCACTCAACCACACAAGCAGGCTTAGGCACTCCCCTCCGTTATATATTTATTCAATTTTTTTTTTTTTTTTTTTTCTATTATTTTCTTCGGAGAGGGCTCCCTACTAGAGGTGGGCTGGCCCAACCTGCCTACTCCAACTCAACACACACAAAAATACACCTCAAAATCAATAATTATAACTTCAAACTATAATGTTTATTCACCCAGATGGCGCTAGACCACTCCACACTACTAATTCGGAGTTTTTAACTATAATGTTTATTCACCCAGATGGCGCTAGACCACTTTTTCTCCCTTCCCAACACGAGTTGGGTGGGAGACGAGGGGAAGCACGCTGTCCGTCGATATCTGCCCTCTGCACGCGACCCTAGTAAAACCAGGGAAAAAGGGTAGAGGGCAAGGTTCAGCCAAATGCAAAACGAAGAAAGCTTCAAAAAACGTTCGAAACGAGATAACCAAGTCCCGATATAGCACACAAACACACAGCACACACTTTTAGAACTTAAACTAAGCCTTAACGTAACCTAATTTAACCTAAAAAGACTGCTAGACTGCATAAATCCCTTAAATCGCAAGGAATAGTGTACTCACGGACACACACCCGAATGCCCTCAGCCAGCGAACGACCTAGTCGTCTCCACGCCAACCTGTCCCCGGCCTATGTGTGACCGTGAGTGCAGTAAACCTGCAAGCAAACCGGCTGCAAGGGCTCCCGAAAAATCAGGAGCAGGACGCCTGCCGAACTACGCCAATGAAGTCGCGCCGAGCGGAACGCAACAAGGGGAGCAGTCTAAACTTATTATAAAGAGTAAAAAGAGTAAAAAGGATATTTCTCTTACCCTATTTGCTGATCTCAGATCTCAGAAGCACGACTGGGGTTTGGTAAGTGTTTTTCCCTCCAGCAGCTCCGATTCAAGATGGCGGCTTGGCGCGGATCGGAGTCACGTGCATCGTAGGGCGACTCCACTTATGAGGGGAGGGGCGTCCCTACTATAGGGTCAAGTCGTATGATGATGAAACGATGAATGGCAACGGCTAGGGTGCTTAAGATACTCACCATCATAGCAGCACCCAACACTCGGGTCAGGATTGAGACCTTTTAAGAAAAACCAAAATAAGATAAATGAAGTAGAATAGAATCTGATAAATGTATGATATCGATTTAACGGTATATTTTATTTATTTATTTATTTATTTATTTATTTATTTATTTATTTATTTATTTATCCACCATTCATTTGACAACATTTACATCATTGTTATCAGTGTTTCACAAAGAGTGAAGTTTGACTTAAAATCATGCGTAAGTGCCAATGCACATACGGTATTAAACGCGTAATCTCATTGGTAGACTCTACCCAATAGCGCGCGTCCCCTGAGCATGATCTGACCAATGCGGTGATGTGTCATATACCGCACACAACTAGGAATTTAAGTGCGACTGTTAGTCAAACTTAACTCTTTGTGAAACACCCCCAGGGGACTTTCGTTGTTAAGCAAGTCTTCTTTTCGGACGAAGTGGCCAGCGGTAGCCCATAATTACCAAGGCCGTACGCAGAAATTTTTTCCTGGGGGGGGGGGGGGGGGGGGCAAGATGATCGCTTTCAAAGGAACCCATAACTTGAAGTCTAAAACCCAATTAAAAAAAGGTATGATTTTGAAATTTCTGGGGGGGGGGGGGGCAACTGCCCCCCTGCCCCCCCCGCTGCGTACGGCCTTGATAATTACTGAAAGAATATGTTGACAAAATAACTAAATATTTTTTTCTTCCACAAACATATATCGTTTACTATATAAAAAAATACATATGAAATTTAAGAACAGGAGCATAACAAATTATATGAATTTGAACGTAATTTGATATAACAGAACATCATTCATTGCATTTACACTGATAAAGCGATAATTGGTATAATGTAAATATTATAATTGTAAAGGAAAACATAAGTGGATGAGTCTATTAAGTATAATAAGCATGGCTTGTATTTCATAGACCCCTTTTGGGGAAAAAAGGAACAATATATTTGCAGTCCCTTACTTGAAAGAAAAAATAGAATTAAGGGTGCTAATTATTTTGAGCAATATTAGCAAGTTGTTTAAAAATAAAAGAAACTAGGAAGGGGGTGTGAACAGTACTGGGGAGAGAGAGAGAAAGACAAAAAAATTGTGAACAAGCAATATAGGGGAGAGAAGAAGGCAGGGATAACTAGAAGGAGTGGTGGAGGAATAAAAAGAGATAGAGAGAGCACAGGAAGAAAGATGCCGTCTAATACATTTGGTTTGAATCTACGAGTATATACGTTTCTTGATTTTTGTAGCTCCAACAAGGACAATTTATCTTTACGTTTAAATGTGTTAAATATTGGGGTTGATTTCATCGCCGTGTAAAGTGAGTTCCAAAGTTGGGGTCTATAGTGTATACATTATATGAATGTCTTTTGTAGCTATCCAACAAGGGCAATTTATCTTTACGTTTAAATGCGTTAAACATTGGGGTTGATTATTTTCATCGCCGTGTAAAGTGAGTTCCAAAGTTGGGGTCTACATTATATGAGTGTCTTTTGTAGCTATCCAATAAGGACAATTTATCTTTACGTTTAAATGCGTTAAACATTGGGGTTGATTATTTTCATCGCCGTGTAAAGTGAGTTCCAAAGTTGGGGTCTACATTATATGAGTGTCTTTTGTAGCTATCCAACAAGGGCAATTTATCTTTACGTTTAAATGCGTTAAACATTGGGGTTGATTACATGTATTTTCATCGCCGTGTAAAGTGAGTTCCAAAGTTGGGGTCTACATTATATGAGTGTCTTTTGTAGCTATCCAATAAGGACAATTTATCTTTACGTTTAAATGCGTTAAACATTGGGGTTGATTATTTTCATCGCCGTGTAAAGTGAGTTCCAAAGTTGGGGTCTACATTATATGAGTGTCTTTTGTAGCTATCCAACAAGGACAATTTATCTTTACGTTTAAATGCGTTAAACATTGGGGCTGATTTCATCGCCGTGTAAAGTGAGTTCCAAAGTTGGGGTCCAATGTATAAATTATATGAATGTCTTTTGTAAAAAAAAATCCAAGATTGTATAGGAGTATAAATCGTATATTTTTAGGGACTTTTAAATATTCATTTATGAGGGGCAGTTTATATTCCCAGCAGACTCACCTCGCAACTTGGCCGAGATTGTGGTTCCTAATGATTTAACCATTTCAGTGCCGTATAGTCCCTCTTATACACAAACTGGGTTTTCACGGGGCACGCGAACGATTCGCGGCGGATGAGAAAGTCCAATAAAAAACGTACAGAAGTTTTTTCTCCGAATGTGTCGCGACAATGGAGCCGTAAATCATTCTTGCGCAGTTTGTGCGTGGTTCTCACAACGATTGTGCGAATGTGCGCGAATGTGTGTCCACGAAGAACATGCACACGAGTAAAATGTGAACAACACGAGATTAATGATCGGACGGACTTCTCTGCTTTCGCAAGATATGCGCTAGACATTCTCCAAATCGTCGGAATCTGTTTTGGGTCTCATGAAGATTTTGCGAACATTACGCACGTCTTGAAGCTTATAGACATTATCGAGAGCAAATCACGAGCAAATCGCGATCCGGGATGCTGGAAACGTTCGCAAGAAATTTCTTATTTTTTTGTAAAATTCCTGCACACAAATTACTGACGACGCCTCCGAACCCCCGCGCATGTTTAGCAAACTTTTGGAGCCTAAAATACGAATGTTTCATGGACTTTGTCATTTTTTCGACATTCGCATCCTTCGCGAATCGTTCGCGTGCCCCGTGAAAACCCTACTATATTATTTTAATGAATTTAACCTTGCCGGATTTAGAAAAGTTTGCATATTCTTCCTGAAATTTAATTACAGCTTCCTAAAATAAAATGAAATTATTGACTTACATGCATGCCAGCCCAGTAGGAAAGCCAACGTTGGATAGCAACAACGACCGATGCTACAAAATCACCCAAAGCGACGTTGAAAGTGAAGATATTCTGCGTCTTTCGAAGACTTCGGCAAACTACGATAGCGGTCAACGTCGCTCCGTTGAGTAGGATGGCTAGGATACTGAACAACGAGAGGAATCCGACGAAAATATCTGCATCCATTATAATCTTGACAAGATGAAGTCGACGACGCAACGAGGATGATTACGATGATGACGGCTCAGACTGTCGAAAATGATCTTGAGTAATGGGTATATTTTTTTTAGCGCGGAACGGTTATGCTTCGTCAAAGCTGGTAACGATTAATGATTTGATAACGATCAGATGCTTAGCCTTAGAATATAACTTGATAATGACGTGGATAGTAATGATGATAATGATATTAATTATGGCGATGATGATGATGACAATTAAGCAAGAAAAACCCCCTAAAATCTATGACACTTAAATGATCATGCGAAGATTTGATGAAGTTTCTTTTTTCGTTTATGGGAGAGAAAGTCAAAAGAAGTTAATATGGCCCTATGGCATTTGATCAAAATAATGAACCAGCTCTCTCCGATACCTATATAGGCCTGTTCATTAAACTGAAATTGTAAAATTAGTAACTCCCGGCTAAAGAAATCTTAAGGCCAAGGCTGCAAGCTGCAAATCATAAATTGCAAATGGAAAAAGGGTCAAGATTTACAGCTCTCTAATTCTCGCGCTTAATCAATTCAATAATTTTGTTAAACTGCAAACAGCCTGTGTCCTCTTTAATGCAGTGTGCGTCATAAAATTATACGCAGATGGGTTCATTGAAAGCTAAGTACTTGCTCTCAACGAATGTAAAGCAATATTAACACTATGAGCAATCTGCTTTCCTAAAATAATCTCTAATAGGCAACACTTTCGAAGCTATTGTCCTATAACAGGCGGAAATATAATACACAATGCTAAAGAGGAAAGTGGTTTATCGATTTCATATGGATTTTCTTTTTCTGTCGGAAAGTGTGATATTCTATAAATAAGTATGCGTGTATAAGATCGCATTTTACACTCTCAAAAACACCGTCTAGTCATTTTGACCAGAGCCCTGTTGCATAAAACTTACCATTAATGGTAACTCTGCTATCAATGGTAACTACCACGGTAACATCACTCAACAGCCAATCAAAATCAAGGTTTCCATGGTAGTTACCATTGATGGCAAAGTTACCGTTAATGGTAAGTTTTATGCAACAGGGCCCTGATCGCCTCGTCACATTTTCTTAAAGACCTCAGCCTGACCGAATTTTGAAATATACCCTTTATTAAGTCAAAGGTATTGAATTAATCCGTCGGGTGATATAATGTCATAAATAAATTTATTCAATTTGTCTCCAACGGCCCACAAGGGGGTAACACACGCTACTGCTGTGTGATAGGTTGCCCGGGTGCTGTGAAAAAAATCACAGGCGGAACCGGGCGGGATTCGAACCCGCGACCTCTGGATTACTAGACCAGTGTCATAACCACTAGACCACCGGAGTGCCCTGAGTGATCAGGTTCAAACTATCCCAATATGGGGACTATCAAGTCAAAGGTATTGAATTAATCCGTCGGGTGATATAATGTCATAAATAAATTTATTCAATTTGTCTCCAACGGCCCACAAGGGGGTAACACACGCTACTGCTGTGTGACATTATGACATTATATCACCCGACGGATTAATTCAATACCTTTGACTTGATAGTCCCCATATTGGGATAGTTTGAACCTGATCACTCAGGGCACTCCGGTGGTCTAGTGGTTATGACACTGGTCTAGTAATCCAGAGGTCGCGGGTTCGAATCCCGCCTGGTTCCGCCTGTGATTTTTTTCACAGCACCCGGGCAACCTATCACACAGCAGTAGCGTGTGTTACCCCCTTGTGGGCCGTTGGAGACAAATTGAATAAATTTATTTATGACATTATATCACCCGACGGATTAATTCAATACCTTTGACTTGATAGTCCCCATATTGGGATAGTTTGAACCTGATCACTCAGGGCACTCCGGTGGTCTAGTGGTTATGACACTGGTCTAGTAATCCAGAGGTCGCGGGTTCGAATCCCGCCCGGTTCCGCCTGTGATTTTTTTCACAGCACCCGGGCAACCTATCACACAGCAGTAGCGTGTGTTACCCCCTTGTGGGCCGTTGGAGACAAATTGAATAAATTTATTTATGACATTATATCACCCGACCGATTAATTCAATACCTTTGACTTGATAGTCCCCATATTGGGATAGTTTGAACCTGATCACTCAGGGCACTCCGGTGGTCTAGTGGTTATGACACTGGTCTAGTAATCCAGAGGTCGCGGGTTCGAATCCCGCCCGGTTCCGCCTGTGATTTTTTTCACAGCACCCGGGCAACCTATCACACAGCAGTAGCGTGTGTTACCCCCTTGTGGGCCGTTGGAGACAAATTGAATAAATTTATTTATGACATACCCTTTATTCATCCACGGGGAGCTATATATTTTCTGAACAAATTGAAACCAACTTCATGAGATTCCGTTTCCTGTGGAATGAGTAACAGCGTCCCGAATGTTGAGCCCGGTGGTTTTTCTGACGAGGGCCCCGTCTCTGAGGAACGCTACTTTGCGGGGGGTGAAAATTTGATGAGACATCTCGTGTAGACGCACTCGGAGCTGTATACATGACATGTCGTCACACGTCTAGCGACCCCCTGCAGTTTCCTCTGTTGTTACGCAATAGGGAGGGGGCGGACCAAATAAAATTATCTTTTTTATTTTTTATGGATAAACGGAGACGAAAATTTATGAATACCCAGGGTAATTATATTCTTTGTTTACTAAGCTTTACGTCAATATATGGTTGTTTTGGGTCAGGCTGAGGTCTTTAATCAGATTCTAGTAATTCTGACATTCTGGCTAGGACTCTGTTCACTTCAAACCCGAATCTTGTAGTTTTTACTAAAATAGTGCAGGTGCCCCCGCGAATAGTTATTCTAGTCAAATCTGACTAGATTCTCGTATTTTCATTTTCATATTTCATTTTTCATTTTCATTTATTTTCATATTTCTCATGTTACATTTACATTTCAAAAATAAATACATATATTTGACTATAGATTGTTTTCAGAGTGTATAATATAGACCTATACATTATTTAAATATCTAAAATTGAGAATGGAATTTTAAAGTTAGAAATTCATTATACGATAACCAATCCAATTTAATGGCCAAATATAATTCAAATATTTGTCGTACAGTAAAGACATAGAGTCCAAAAATGTGTATGGGTGGGGGGGGGGGGGGGCTACAGCCCCCGCGTTTTTGAGTAGACACATTTCATAAAACCTCGGAAAAAAGGTTCGAAAATTGTCATTAATGAGTGAAATCAAACCAGCCTCCCCACCGTTTCGAAACATTCCAAGGCCCCTGTGATATACAATCAAAGCAGCGTGAAGCAATTTTGATGTAAGGAGCTATAGTATAATTATTTGCCAAACGATTTGTATAATTAAAAAAAAGGCTTTTCTTTCTTTATCGGCTAAATTTGTTGTAGCTTATGTTACACTCTTATAGATTTAGTCATTTATCGAAGATCATACCGTAACGTGGATGATGGCGAGTGTTAACTTAGATCATGACACGACGAAGGAGAGTTCATTCACATCATGGAAATATAAATGTATAAAGCATTTATTGTGGAATATAAATATCGGAGAAGCAGATGATAGTATCAAAGTTGAACAAATACATATGTATTAGTGATACAAACAGGCTTGCTATGAAGACTTGGTATACTCCCCTATCAAGGCCCGCACGGGCAGGAGCACAGCACTAAAGAAGAAGTCCAAAGGCTTAAAAGGACCCAGAGAACATATAATTTGTCAACTACACTATGAGGGGAAGTCAATGACATCCAGGAGCTTCAGAATTAGACATCTCTGTAAACATCTATTCAATTTCAACTAATTCTATAGAGGGATTACTGTTAAGATCTTAATGGCAAACTAATACAAAGGAAAGGTTATGCTGGTAGGTTTTATTCAGCTAGATCAAACCAATTAGAGGAGTTATTGTTCTGATGTGCGTTTACACCAATTAATCCAAAAGAACACTGTAAAAAATAACTGTAGATTAACAGTTTTTTTTTGACTTGTAAAATTACAAGATTTGGCCGTTTTTCTGTTAATACGGTATTTTTCTTGTGAAATGGCAGGAAAATTGCTAATTTTTCTGCCATTTCACAAGAAAAATACCGTATTAACAGAAAACTTGTAATTTTACAAGTAAAAAAACCTGTTAATCTACAGTTATAAGTCAAAACACCTGTTAATCTACAGTTATTTTTTACAGTCAATGATTATTCTTGGGAATCAATTCGTTTGTATAACTAAAGCTTGGCAATTGGAAGTATTTCATATTCAACATTCTAAATCACAACATGTACGTATAATTTGACTCTTACACTTACTTAAACACACCGTTACTGTGTACTACAATCCCAAGATATTTGAATTCTTTTACACTCTCAAGAAGAATTATGCTCATTCATCCAAAAGTTTTCTTTTATTAAGTTCCTTGAATTGATTATATTATCATACATTTTAGTTTTAGAATGATTACTTTCCAGCTTTCATTGCTTGCAGGTACTCATTCACTAATTGGTCCAAACAATGTTCCATTCTTTTTTTGGAAGTTGAAAAAAGGAAAATATCGTCTGCATACATAATGCAATTTAGGATTCTTTCATTAGGCGTATGCAGGACTGCTTTTCTCTCGATCAAAAATATAGGGGATACTGTCAGAGTTAAACAAAATTAACAAGGTTGTGTGAGCAGTCCATATATGACTTGTTTTAACTCCAATATTCGTACTGAAAGTTGGAGTCAGCCCCTCGTTTAATTTTACACATGCATAGATTACATTTTGAATATTCTTTACAACATTGTAACATTTATTACCGATACCAGTTTTAATAATTTATAAAAAAATGCCTTCTCTCCATACACTATCAAAAGCTTTTCAAAGATCGACAAAACAAATATATATATATATAGCCCGTTCTTGCTATTCTGGTCTACAATGAATTTATCTCCAATCGTTTTAAAAAAAAATATGTGATCCGATGTCTTAAAACCAGTCTTAAATGCAATCTGGTTTGGTTTATACATTGTGTTTGGCTTCTATAAATTTTACCAATCGTTGATTTAGATCTGAGCAAAATAATTTGCCCAAGGAGTTATGTGATAACTCCTTGATTTGACCAAATGACTATAATTATAGGCAAATCCCTCTGAGTAGTTCGACGGTCGTTTGCTGGACCTTTGCCAACTGACCAACTATATACTATACCATATAGCAGCGGGAAAATATCCACTTGTAAAGAATGAGATATACAGTTTTGCAACCAAAGGGGAGAAAAATATTGCCCCGGCACTTTCAACATTTCATTTAGAGTAGTCATTACCAGGTGACTTATTACATTTCAATCTTCTGATGCAGCTATAACTTCCTCATATATGTTGATGAATATCTAGCTCTGTTACTCTGTATAAAAGCTCTCTAGTATGTCCATGGTGGAACGTACTGGCATCGTTCAGTTCATTTTGTCCCTGTTCGCCATTTAGAATTTTTTCTTTATTCATTAGCTTATGAAAATAGTCCTACCACTTTATAGGTATCTTATAGTGTCTTGGCCTTTTTTTTCGTGGATTAGGTTCCAATAATATTCTTTAGAATTATTTTCATACATTCTCTCGAGATTATATTTTATCAATAATCTTTTAGATTTTTTTTAAATTTTTTTTTTCGATAAATAGTATTCCGACCTAAGTTGTTTATTGAAAAGATAAAACCTAGCTCGATCTTTGCAAAGTCTCGTCACACGCTAGCTATATATTGTTGTGTAGTATTAGTCACTACAAGTCCCTTCTCCCTTTCATGAGCTGATTCCACCTACAATCCGAACCCTTGTTCTCACACTCCAATATTGATGTTATCTTTAATCCCCCATCCCCCAGACCAATTGTTTATAATCTCCTCTTATCCCTGCCTCTTAGACCACTTCCTGATTAATGTAAACATTTCCAGATACCAGCACCTTTACCAATAAATCAGCCCCTCCCCTGTATACTCCCAAATCTTGCCGCATGGCATTGCTGACCCAATAGGCCACACCTCCATAAATGTATCCATGCCTAGTACTTTTTTTGGTCAGGATAGTGAGACAGAATAGATTCCGGATGTCATATATAGAAGATAGTCACCATCAGACTTGCATATTTGTAATATTCATCTGAGTCTTCAGTATATGATCTGTATCAATGCAATGCTATTTGAACTGTATCTGACTTCGTCACTGCATCATCATTACTACTGTTGAGATTCAGGAAACCTAAATCTATGCCGGGGTAGGAGATTTATGTCTACGTCTGGCCCCTTGTTTCATAATACATGTCGACGACTTGATTTGTCGGTAAAATCACAGACAAGACACTTCATGAAACGCCCCAGGGGAGCGTTTCATGAAAGGAAGTTGTCGGATATTTTATCCGACAACTGTTGTAAGCTACTGAAATCCTTGCATCTGATTGGCTGAGAGCAAATTTGTCGGATAAAATATCTGACAAGTCCTTTCATGAAACGCCCCCAGGTCCAACCACGATGACGTCACACCCGCACTGCCAATTTTCTGTTCAGCTGATACATTGTACACACTGGACTCTGGAATAGTAAGCTAGGTCTCGACAATGATTGTAAAATTGTCTATTTTTGCCGTCATCGTTTACATATTTCGGAGATTTCAAGTTTTGAATAAGATGTTCAAGCCGGGAAGCCCTTTGTTTGCTGTTGGGTAAGGCTGTCCTTTTCAAAATGGGCGCTAAAATTAAAAGTAAAATAGCTCGGCTTGCCTGTAGTCAAGATATCGGTGTCACGCGCGTGGCCTGGGCCCTAGCCCTAGGCCTCCCGTTGCAGCGGGGTAGCGTCCATGGCATGCAGCCCGCCTAGCCAGGATTGGCTTCGTGAATGTAAAAAAAAAAAAAAAATTGGCTATACGCCTTCTCACGAAGCCAGGCGTTCTTACCCAGCAATCTAATTGCGCACGGGTTAGCAGGACTGGAAAATGCCCTGAAATAACACTTTTCTGATAACTCCCGCGACCGACAGGTCCTTCACCACCACAGCGTTTCCTCCTACGACTCCTAGCCTAGTCCTAGGAAAACGTTTAGAATTAGAATGTCTTTTTGATCGTACGTATTTTTACCAAAAAATCCAAAAAAGATCATAAGAAATTTCCGAGAAATCACCAGTGTTTGTGTGTATCCATGCCTCCTCTTGTCATGCAGATTGGAAAAGTGTTATTTCAGGGCATTTTCCAGTCCTGCTAACCCGTGCGCAATTAGATTGCTGGGTAAGAACGCCTGGCTTCGTGATGTAGAAGGCGTAGGCCTATAGCCAATTTTTTTTTTTTTTTACATTCACGAAGCCAATCCTGGCTAAGCCTGCCCACGACTTCACGGGATGATCGTGGAAATTTACTAGTAGTAGTACTTGGCTTCCTGAGTGTAAAAAAGGGCTATACGCCATTTACAGTCTGACAGTGTAAATGGCGTATAGCCCCCCTCCATTTTTGCACTCTCAGGAAGCCATCCTGGCTAGTACTAGTAGTACTAGGCCTAGTAGTACTAGTACTAGTACTAGTACTAGTAGTAGTAAAGGGGAGAGCCCAATAATGGCAATGCTGCCAGAGTCAAAGACTGTCTTGTAAAAGTTGTAGATTATTATAGGAATAACGCATGACACGGAGTTGTTTAGCGACTGTGCAGTGCACTCGAGGTTTCTTCTGAGCATGTGCACTGCACATGAGCCGCAGGCGAGTGTGCAGTGTGCATGCGAAGAAGAAACCGAGAGTGCACTGCATAGTCGCTAGACAACGACGGGAAAATGCATTGTTCCTTTTATAAGATGGCAAAGTAATTTCTAACGCGAGCCCAATATACTCTGGACGAGACAGAAATATAGAAGATTTACATTTATAATACAAGCAAAATAACAATGAACATTTTGAAATTAATATCCCACTTACCGAGTTTCCACTGTAAAGTCGTTCCCGACGGTTCCCGACGATATCGGATAATTTGTGACGTAAGTTCAATTTCTTTTTCAACATGGTCTGGTGTACCAGGGTGGCAGTAGAAATAGATTTTGTGTGTTGTGTGAGCTACATGTGTATTGCCGTGGATGCGAGTCGGATTAATATGTTAAAACAATATTAATTCTCCTTTTGTTTTACCAGTAACGTGCATGACTGAAAATTATATTTGAATATGACATTTTAATGAAATAATTTTTAACCTAAACAAGATATTGTTATCAAAACTTTATTTTTCATGGCTGTCATGGACCATAAACTATTGACTAGATCAAAATCTCGACATTGAATCGTGCGGATAGTCGATTTGGGTGCACAAAAAGTGCACGGCGTGTAGGGATAATCATTTTTCGAGAATGGTCACGTGGTTCACTTTGACCAATCAGCCAGCTGGAAATTACTTAGCCATCTTATAATCTACTTATCTAAGCTCCTATGAAGTATGATAGTGATGACCCTCAGCATTTCACTTGTGCTACCTTATTAACCTACCATCTTTGCCTGCCCTCTGAAATTCATAATCATAGTTAGTAGCCTACTTCTGCTATCCCTTTTTTTTCTTTCTTCACAAAATTGATGTATGCCGTTCAAAGTCTGTTCAAAATTCCTAATCTGCTGGATCTATGTATATACTCTGATTGGACTCCAGGGCTCCGTCTCATAAAGATGTCCTTTGTGGGATGGTCCCGATCGGCATAGCTTTAGGTACCTAACCGTTTCTCAAAGACGTCCTTTCGGAAAAATGCGTAAGGTCCCGCCAAGGACACCTCTGGATATGTCCTTCCTCCGTCACATAGAGGGCACCACCATCGGCAGGGAAGAAATAGACAATTTACGGAACGCTACTTGTTTAAATTTAATTAAGTGTATTATGTCGGATCGGTACTAACTGTATGCGTAAGATCGCTTATCAATATCACGTTTTGTTCTCATTTTATGGCTTCTAGAATAATAGCAATACTATCCACAAATCTCTGTTATGTGCACGTACACACGAACATAATGCGTCAACTAATAGGATACAAAAACTGATAAAAAAATTAAATAATTTTGTTAACAACGGTTTTTCATACTTTCGGGACTATTCTAGTATACCCAGACTTTAAACACTATGTAACATTTGTTTTCTTCACACTTATGGCATAATTTGTTATATTGTGGTAGATTTACATTTTCTTATGATACAAATTTCAATTCTAGTTCAAATTATTCACATGAATACATGAAAATCTGCTATTTTAACATTTATTTGTAAGGTCTTCTAGAAATACTGTCTGAATGCTATAAATAGCATTCTATGGTGTCCTTCGAAACATAATCATGCCTCTGGAGGAAAAAGAAATGAAACTAAGTTTTACTAATCGTTATCTTTATTGCGTGGAGCCTTTTACTCCGTTTTTCTTCCAAACCAAGCTTCATGTGAAGGAGGATACGTATGTGGTAGAGAAACAAAAATACGCCCATCATTTCAGGGGGAAATTAGCCTTTTTACATCCCAACGTTTAATGATTAAATGTGAAGCTCGAGATCAAGGCTACAAGATATGACCGATATTATCGATAGTGCACGTTGTCGTTATAGTCGATGCCAATCACCAAGCTCCAAGGCCAGTGTCGGCCACACATGCATCGTTGTCATGCATCGTTGTACTGTTAATTCTGGCACTTAAAAAAAAAATGATTTTTTTTATTCATTGTAGCTACACCCTGTATACCAAGACCAGACTTGGAAATTATATGAACAGACGAGACATTGCCAAAAACAGACTACAATTTCCTGATGGCCACTCTGTGGCTGAGGCAACAGAAGTCGAAGGTGAACATGAATAGCTTGAATAATGAATTACTTTCTTACTTTAAAGGGTACCAATCACTAAGAAAGGTTTTGCTCTGTATGTTGAGAGGTTCCATGTCATTATACTACATGTATATTCAAAATATGGGCTTCAGATATTACTTCTACACTGTCTATATTAAAAAGCGTAAAAAGTGACTCGGGAGTAGACCACTCGACGCACCCCAAGATAAGGGCAGGCGCGGAATGCAACTTGGAGTTGGTTCCGCGCACGCATCTTTATGTTAACCTAAGTTATTTCCTTCATGAACTTGTTGACCTACATGTAGATGTATAGAATGGCAGATAAAGTTCTTTGAGCGTGATTTTATACTTCTTGATGGTACACAAATTATATTTTCAGATGATTGGTACACTTTAAATGGCACATAAGATTTATAGGGATTTCAGTATCTAGATCAGATATCATTATTTTTGTAAACAAATTTTTAGGCGTTTCTCCCAGTGTTAAAGATCGTATGCTCGATCTGTAATGAAAATCACAAGTCAGAAAAAATTGGAACCAGCGGGATTCGAACCTGTTATCTACTGCTTGCCGGGCAGCGACTTAACCACCAGGCTATTCTGGTTCACGGCCAAGTCATGATGAACTGGAATCAAATACCCAAGATCCTCTTCTTTCTGACTCATTAATATTCAACGGTCCGCCATGGACAATTGTTAGTAAATGAAGAACTGATTTTCATTACAGATCGAGCATACGATCTTTAACACTTGGAGTAACGCCTAAAAAATTTGTTTACAAATTAAAATTCCTCCCATTAAGCTTCTTCATCATTATTTTATTTTTTGCATCTGAGTGATTCTATGTTTTGTTCACAAATTTAATGAGAAAGTTTTCCAATTTTTTTAAATTGTTTTTTTATTGTGATTGAATGACTGGCAAAAGAAGCTTCCACAAATGGTCCATAAGTCTGGGAGAAAAAGCTGATGTTAGAGGCACTTAAATGTACATGTCTACTTAAAAAGAAACTAATTTAAACTAAATTAAGGATTTTATAAAGAAATAAACATTTAACAATGAATGTTTCTCGTACAGATGATTTTTAAAGGTAGTTATATGGCACTTTTCATTTTCATTTTGCAAACACCAGATGCAACAAACCAAATAACTTGAAAGGCTAGACGCACATGTGTGTTTAGGCCATTGACAACAAGATGAAGAATAAACAGGCCTTTACCAGTATCGCACTTGTAGGAACCATCAAATAATTGAATGAAATCAGATACAACAAACTGTTGCTTTACATACAGTATGTCAGTATGTTTCTGTTGATGTGCAGGGATGCATACAACTAATATTCTGTTATTTAAATATCTAGATATGATTTTTAAATGTTATTTGAAATATTTGTCCCAACCTCTTAAGCTCCACCCTAAAAAAATGGTCCAGATTTCCTTCCTGCAATGACATCATCTGTCAATCATCAGTCAGCGCACTAACATTCTACAATAGACAGTGGAATGTAACTTCCCCAAGCTCAGCACATGCTCGCAATAAAATTGCATTCTTTCAAACAATACCTCCTCAGTACCATTCTTTTCCTGGTGATGCTACAGCATGTCTGACATTGCAACTCCTATGTAGGCATTGTATGGTCTATTAGGACAGATGGTCATCTCTGGCAAAGCTACATACCACTGTCTGGGCTGCATTTCGGTTGCAGGGGACCTTTAACAGACCTTTAATAAGAATTTTGTCTTTAATATCTTCCCTCATACAGGTGTTACAATTCTTCCTATTCCATTCATGAAGGACAATTATGCATACCTGATCATTGATAAAGCATCAAATGTTGCAGCAGTGATAGACGCTGGAGATGGGGATGCTGTACAGGTATAACATTAGTGAGCTTTCGAATGTGTGGACTTGGAACGCCGTCCCAGATTTTCCCAGCTACAATGGATGGCTTTGTGTTAGCTGCATACCGCGCTTTGTGCAAGAACGTCTCACATGTCCACTGCTTCTCCCTCGTCCACTAGTCAGATCGAGAACGCGTCAAACATGGTTTTGCTGTCTTCTCTAAAACGTCGCTTCACCCATTGTTAGCTTCATGCTTCATCTACTTTGTATGCAGTCAACACAAAGCAGTCCATTGTCACTGGGAGGATCTAGCACAGCGTTCTATTTGACAAATCCGAAAACTCCTTAATATCCACCCTGATAGTTACAAATTTCATTAATTTCCATTTTCGTTGTTGAGAAGGAACAAATTCTTTTCTTACATGGGTTGTTTACAAATTCACATGTAATGATTACATCAAGGTTTCATCTCTGATTAAATGTTTTCTTAAGACATAATAGAATGTTATTGATGGTTTTAGTACAGAGCAAAGGACCTCTCAAGATACCTCTAGGAGATACCTCACAGTGTTGCCAATTTGTGTTTGATCAATTCCAAACTTAATTTCTTTATTTCTTATAGGACTTTGCTCAAACATTCACTGATCTCTTTCTCTAACATTTTATATGTCTGCCTCTATTAAAATCAGTTTAATTATCCGGGTGGACACCCCCTTTAACAAATGTGTAACTTATTAAGCCATTCAAATTGCATCACTCACTCTATTGTCATCAAAAAGGTCAGCTACAAAAATGTTCTTTGCTTGAAATAAAAGTTTGTAATTAAAAAAAAAAAAAAAAAATCTATAAAATTGAATTATTTTCTAGAGTTCCTATTCCTCAAAAAAATGATGTACCATAGGGTTAGGGTAAGGGTTAGGGTAGGGTTCGGGGTTAGCGGGGGTACATACATGTATGGAACTCATTCTGAATTACCCATCTTTAACAGAATGTATTTTGTTGATGGAGTTCAAAAATATGAACTTATTCTTCTTTTGCAGAGAGTGATTGAGCAACAAAATGTACAACTGACAGCTATCCTCACAACCCACAAGCATTGGTAAGCTGTTCTTCTGTGCTCTTTAAAGTGATGGTTCCTTTTCTCTCCACCATACCAAACAATCTATTTTGAGCTTATCAAAACACCTTTTGTTATGGATGTACATGTATATCACTATGAACATGGCGAACAAACAAGTGGACAAAATATACAGCTCCCCATTGTACCTTCCGCAATTGCTCTGGTAGACAAAAGAACATCCCTTCATTGCTATTATGTAAAAATATGTAGAGCAGGTGTCACATGCATATTCACCTGTTCTACTTATTTTCCATAATAGCAATGAAGGATGTTCTTTTGTCTACCAGAGCAAGTGTAGAGGGTACAGTGAGGGGCTGTATATTTTGTCCACTCTCTTTGTCATTGTGTTCATAGTGATTGTGCCCTAGGCTAGAGGTCATAATGAATTCGTATCTATGCATACTTTTGCAAGTTAAAGTGAAGTATTATATTCACCTGTGACATAGTGTTTTGTTTTGATTGTCTGATTGCAAATTAATACATCAGTTGTTGCTTGGTTTGCCCAACCAAGCAACAGACAAGCAACCTATCAATGAACATTGTATGCAATCTGTATTCTGCCACAGAACCATAACTTAGTATTTCTTCAAGAAGAAAGAAGTGTCGCAACGATCAATGCACCTCTGAGAGGTGATTGTATGCACCTGGGAAAGAAGACAACTGCATTGATTGAATTAATTTGTGAATTGATTCATTCCAATAGGCCATTTTCGTAATGTATTCAAATGTATACATGTTTGCCTAGTGACAAACTATTGCATTTACCTGTAAAAACAGAATGTGAATTGCATGTATTAGGCATTGTTAGGTTTGACTTAAACATTTTGACTATTGAAAGACAATGACTTGTAACAGGTGGATGTAATAGTTTGAGGTAAGCATTAAATTTGATTGCATTACGAAAGTGGCCTATTGAGCAAATCTGACTGATTCTAAAATGCCTATATTTCTTTATTTAGGGACCATTCTGGAGGGAATCAGAAACTGAAATCTTTACATTCTAATCTTGCTATTTATGGGAGTGAGAGAGATCGTGTGCCAAGCTCTACACAGTAAGTATACTCTCAAATCTTTACATTCTAATCGTGCTTATGGGAGTGAGAGTGAGTGCCAAGATATGGAGACCGTGCCTTCTGTGACGTAGCAGCCCCTAGGCTTTGGAACAAGCTTCAGACCAAGTTGCGAGATACCCTGTCTTCTGATGCATTAAAGTATTCCCTTAAATTAAGACATGCAGGACTTTTAAATTCCTCTTTTTATATTCCTCTTTTTAACTCTCCAGCCTTTAACTATACTCTTAAATCTACATTTTGCTGATGTAGTTTTGTTACCATCTATACTTCATAATGTTTTGTCTTATATTCTTTGTATTAGGCTATGCTTAGTAATTTTAGTTTAATAATGTTAATGTTTCAGTTTCATTGATTATATTGTTAATACTTAGTTTTTCATGTGATTCTCTACTTTTGTATGCAATGTACATGTAACTTTATTTTTACATTGCAAGCTTTATTTTTCAACTTTAATTTGTTTTGGGCTCGCATGCTTTGTAATTTTAGTTTAGGATGGTAAAATTGTAAATCTCATTGTTGTAATTGATGTTAATATGCATTAAGCGCTATAGAAAATGTAATCTATCGTTTTAATTTTATCAACTTGGTAAGTACCGGTATACCCTCAAATATATCCTTACGCATACAAAGACGTTCTGTATGGACTGAAAAAAGCTTTATAATAGACAGTGCAGATGCAAATTATACTTTTGAGATTATTGCTGTATGCTTTGGATTAAAAAACAATATTAGATTTGTCACAATGCTAATGGGATGTTGAAGGCACCAAAAAAAAAATTAAAATATGTACATGTATGTGTGTATTACATGTACATCTTTGGGCATTCTAAGTTTCATAAACATATGACAATACCACTCATAACATTCCCATGCTCTTTGTATTTTTGTTTGCAGTAAGATTAAGGATGGAGAGAGTGTCCATATTGGAGACTTGAAGTTCACTGCACTATTCACCCCCGGTCACACTGTTGGTAAGTTACTCCACAATCAAAACATTCTTAGTGTTGTGGGTTTTTCTCTATTTCCCCTCGATTTTGCCCACTCGTTCTTCCCTTTTACATCTTAATAGTACTTTGAAAGATGGTTTGATTTTCCCATATGGATGATTGGTATATCATGTAATTGCATACCAAAAGAACTGCTACACAGTGAATATGCATTGAAAGAACTTTTTAGAATACATTAAATTAGGAAAAGCCTAGCAACTGCATTTCAGAAATAAAATCCTTAAATTTGTTTTCGAAAAGTATTGTAAAAATAAAAGGTAGTAATAGCGCTCATACATGTTGTAGAAAAAGTATTCACTTGTTTTATGTATTCACTAAATGTATGCATTTTCAGCTGTTTGATATGAATTGACAATACAATTTAAGAAGTTGGTAGGCAGCATCATTTGTTTCCTTATCTTTCTCATGGCTATAATAGCTAATATGCCCAGTAATTCTCAAATTGGCAAAAATCCTACCTAGGATATCAAAAAAACAGTGAGCAGAAAAGAGGTACTGAATTTCTATAGAGTGGAGGTTTAAAGCCTTAAGAGCAACGAATTGTAACGTCAACTGCTCGTGGTCTAGTGGTAAAGAAATCTGCATGGTCGAAGTATCCTTATTCCACACCGCACGTTCTACAATGTTCCTGGTTCGAATCCCGCTCTTCTCGACTGATTTTTTTTCAGTTATGAATTAACAATAGCGTTTATTCTGTTAAATGATCAGAATTTCAATAATAAAAACACAAGAAACTTGACTAAATATTCACTTGGTCAGGCGGATTTAATGGTGGCTGGGCATAACGACTTTGGCCTTTCTCATTAGTGGTTTTCCTTTTCTACCAACGCAGGTCATACAGTGTATCTACTTGACAGATCGGATAAAAACCTTTCCAGCTCTCTTTTTACTGGAGATATTTTGTTCTTAGGTGGAAACGGTGAGTTGTACTCGGGACGAAGTAAAAATGCAAGTACATGAACATGTAATGTACTTTTAAAAACATAAATATATAACCAACATAATGTTGATAGAGCCTCTGTCAAAGAACTTCCTTTCAGAACTGATGTTTACTGTTTCATATGTGACCCTCCACAAAACGACCAATAAGTCGGAAATTTGGGTTTTTTATATTTCAGCACAGTTTGAAAGCTTAATTAGATTCTAAGCTTTAAAGTGATGTATAGTTTGTCTTGCATAGACTTTAAGCAAACCGTTATAAATTGCAATGAGAATGTCAGAGTGTCAGACAGGCTAATGACCAAAACAATAGGGAAAAAGGGCTCTTAAAGTGACCATTTAAGAGCGCCTAATCTGTGTCCTATTGTTTGTCACGCAAAAGGTTGAGTCAAAACTCCAAAGCCTAGACTGTGATGTACTCATTGGATTGAAACTTCCTATACCTTTCAGAATAGATATATTTCTTTCTTTCTGTAGATTTTGAATATCAGACAGTGCATAGTTTTTCCCCAGTAAGCTATACCAGAAAAGCGATGTGAAGTACGATCCCAGCAAGCTGACTCGCAAAGTTTGAATGTCCAGGAAAAAATGGTTATTTTGAATGAGAGTAAAAACATATTTCAATTTTATTTTACCCCAAATTTTTTCAGATGCTAGATTGATAAATTAGCTTTCAGGAAATACCAAAAACTTGAAATACAAATTTCCACCCCAAACAACCTTTTTCAACTGTTTACTCTAAAACTCCCATTGCAACTTATTGGTCGTTTTGTGGTGGAGGGTCACATATGGAAATTTAAGGAGAATACGATTTTTATATAGCATTTTACAGAAATATTCTAGTTTGCAGCTCTGCTACACGGATGCAGCATTTCATTTGTTGAGAGCCAGAAGGGCTTTAACTCATAGCTTTCAGAAGATCATTTGATATACACACCAGTGCCCTGTTTCATAAAGATTGTTATCAATAACAAGTTGCAATAACAGTTATAAGCTACTGAAATACTTGCATCTGATTGGCTGAGAGCAAATTTGTCATAGATTTGTTGTGGAAGTTGTTATTGGTCATAAGTTTTATGAAACGGGGGCCCAGCTTCTATGATTCTTTTTTTTTTTTTGGGGGGGGGTAAAAAACTTATGAAGAGAAATTGGCAATCATGTAATGATGAGAATAAGAATAAAAATAATGGTGGCTTCTTATATAGCGTTTATCCATTACCCATTTACATATGGGTGGAGAGGGGCAAATGTGAACTAATGCCGGGCTGGGATTGGAACCCTCAACCTTTTGATTTAGAGTCAAGTGAATGTACCAGTATACCACAACATCTCCACACATCCCAACTTATTTCTTGCCTTGGTTTTCTTCTAGGTCGAATGTTTGAGGGTTCTCCACCTGTTATGCTGAGTAGTCTAGATAAGATCTGTCAGCTGCCTGATGATACCCTTGTGTGGCCAGGTAAGCAAAGTCAATGCCTCCTTTTTTTAGCTCACCTGATCCTATGGCTCGAGTGAGCTATTGCGATGGAAATTTGTGCGTCGTCCGTTAACTTTTTACATTTTCATCTTCTCCAAAACCCATGATCAGAATTCAACCAAACTTGGTAGGAATCATCCTTAGGGGTAGGGGACCCAAAGTTGCTGAAATTGTACATGTGGCCCCCAGGGGGGCCCAGGGGGAGGGCCCCCAATTGTAAAAGCTATGTAAATTTCAAACATCTTCTTCTCCAGAACCAGGCATAGCTCAGACTTGGTATTTTGTTTGGAGATACCTCTATAGATGAAGAATGAATGTTGTTCATGATCTTCTCCAAAACACATGATCGGAATTCAAGCAAACTTGGTAGGAATCATCCTTAGGGGTAGGGGACCCAAAGTTGCTAAAATGGTACATGTGGCCCCCAGGGGGGGGGGGGGGGGGGCAGGGGGAGGGCCCCCAAGTGTAAAAGCTATGTAAATTTCAAACATCTTCTCCAGAACCAGGAATAGCTCAGACTTGGTAATGTGTATGGAGATTTTTTTCTGGGTGGCCCTATAGGGGGTCTGTGGGGGTAACATACTGGAGGAGGGGGGCGCTGCCAGGCAAAATGTACATTCTGATCTTCTCCAAAACACATGATCGGAATTCAACCAAACTTGGTAGGAATCATCCTTAGGGGTAGGGGACCCAAAGTTGCTAAAATGGTACATGTGGCCCCCAGGGGGGGGGGGGGGGGGGGGGCAGGGGGAGGGCCCCCAAGTGTAAAAGCTATGTAAATTTCAAACATCTTCTCCAGAACCAGGAATAGCTCAGACTTGGTAATGTGTACACTCTCAGAACACTGGTAAAAATATCACATATTAAAACCAGTTGGTTAAAAAATTTACCAATAATGTATTAAAAAAACAAGATGGTTAAAAATTATGTTGGTTAACGAGCTGTGCGCAAGTGGTTGGTTAGTACGCCCAATTCCCGCCATTGCATGTTAATATGTAGCGTGTATTAAAAAAGTTACCTCACGTGATTACAAACTAACCAATAAGAAACCACATCGCGCGCCGCGGATTTTAAGCAAAAATTCTTGTTGATCGTCGCACTCCTCAGCCTAGCAACATGGACGCCGTCGTTCGAGAGCGGCTCGAAAACTGGGGATTTCCAGGTTTAATTCCTCAATTTAGAGGTAAGAAGAAAGCTCACAAATATTAGGAACTTAGCCAAGCACAAACTTGTTGATAAAACATGAACGTGAAAACCAGATATTCCTATTTATTTTTGATATTCGGAAGCCGAGGCGAGCCGAAAGGCCTAACGTTTATGGTGCGTGTGTGTATGTAGATTCTAACTACACTACAACAAGTTTGTAAGTCATGTGTGGTGTGAATCATGATTTTGGCATTATGGTCAAGATGTAGGCCTAAAATTTCCTCTCATAAACAATTCAATCTGCAGAAAATTCACCCCTGTTTTACTCTTAAGATCTTATATTTTTATATTCTCTGATATTGTGATAACAAGAACCAAGACAAAGTCTTTGAAAATATAAAGCAATAGTATATTAACCCTATTCTAACTGGTCGCGACCATTCTGCAGCGCAAAATTTTTTGACTGCATCACTCGCTGACTTTTTACTTTCAAGTCTTGCACATCTTTTGAGACCATTTTGGGGAAAATCGGACATACCGTTAGGACGCTGCGCGACTTTTTATACATGCATGTCAGCCCCAAAACTGCTCAAAAACGTGATTTCGTGTACAAATTTCAATGCAAATTGAGTTTTCAGCCAAAATTCATAAATTTATGATTATTTTTACTTTAACTGATTGAAATAAATGAACTTTATGCTGTTTATGATCGCAAAAGTGTCCCCAACAAATTTCATTGGAAAAACAAAGAACAAAAGGTCGAAAAACAAAGAAATACATAAGAAATTCACGAAACAATAAAATACATAAGAAATTACATCTGATACAGCAATTTTTTTGTAGATAATTGTTAGAAATGTCAAAAGGGATATTTTCACCAAAAAATGGCATTCTACTAGCTATTTTAACTGAGTTGTAGGCGAAAACATTATTTTATGCATTCATTTGCATAATTATTCAAAAATAAAAAATATAATTTTTTTGAAAATTTAACCATACAGTGACCATGATACAGTCTTGGAGTTTACATTTGGCTCTATGCGCGTGCAAACTTTTGCGGCGATCGCGCGATCCGCGGCCGAGATCTGAAGGGGGGTCAAATTGACCCCCCCAGTAAAAACCTGGTCTGAAATAGCCCAGTCAAAATAGCGTTAAATGGAGCAGTAAGTCGCTATTCATGGTGCTTTGGCCAGACTCGGGTAATATTCAGGAACCTCTATACATCTTTGGTAAACGCATGTATGCATTTCCATATGCAGCATGCAGACGAACTGAACAACCCAATGACAAACTATCCCACCCTCGACAGTTTTATTCACTGCTCCAAGATTGTTGTTATGCACGGCCTTGCAATAGGGGCAAATGAATGAAATTGAACGTACATGAATATTCAGCGACAGCTCCCTTTAAATCGGAACAAATAATTATCACACAATGGATTATACTTGCACAACAACAAATTATACTTGTATACAATACAGGTATGTCAGTAGGAGAGAGAAGTGGGGCAATAGATTGGCAAAATGACTGTATGGAAAGAAATAACAAAAGCCAATAATGCATGTTTCCTATTGGGCTACATAAGTTGCAGAGAAAATATACAAGTTTCCATTCATTTTTACAGTGAATTCCACATATATTTTTGTTTGCTTTATTTTTTTCACTCTGAAGCTTCTCCTTTCTCTTGTTCATAAAGAACTTCAGAACAGGAGACATGACACAAGAATTGAACTGTATAATATAATATTTCACCATAATTATCTTCTTATCTTATAATCAATCTGTAGGTGTATATGCTTTTCTGATTTTTGTTTAAGTGTTAAACCTTTTCTGTCTGGCCAATATTTTAGGAAGCCTGGATGATTGCTGGTAAGAAAGGCCGTCCAGCTAGTGGCTGCTTGGAAGAAAGACTCCGCTACATCCGCAGACGGGATTCAACAGATCGCAAACCCCCTTCAGCTCGGAAAGAAAGTGAAAAGGAAGTTACTAGTACTAGTACTAGTACTACTCCTGCATGCAAGCTTCATGTACCAAAAAACAATCATCAGTCTGATGAAATTTGTAAGTATAGCTATTTTTGATATATGTTAGATTGAATGAGTTTCTACATTAAAAAAAAAATGAAAAGGTTTTACCATATTAGTCTTCAGAGCTTTAACATCCATATTTTTTTTATAATGCTGATGAAAGTCTTTCTGCACATGCATATTACAGGGGGAAAAATGGTAATTTAACATATTTGTTTTTCATTGTTTATACACAGTTGGTATGTAAGAATGTTTTGATTCTTAGTTATTTTGAATCTTCAAATTTGAATATTTTATTTTCAAATTCATATTCAAATTCATGTTTATTCATTTCCAACAGAAAGGAAAATACAGTGGTATTGCATAGGTATAATTACAGAAAAATATAAGTTAAGATATATACATTTTCATTCATTTTTTTTTTCCTTGATGAGTAAACATATTAATAAATTATTAAAAGAAAGTCTTGGATTCTGCAGAAATGGAGGGATCCACTAAAAAGCATTGCTTGTAGTTTGTGGATCCCCCAGATAAAATCACCTGTGAATATATTGCACCACTGTAGGCACCCTGTGACAAGCATTCCATGTCTTTATTGGCATATTGCATCGCCCTTTTTTCTTTCAGTATCAGATGAGGAGGAGCAGAAATGTCTTAATCTTCTAAAACACACTCAGAATGCCAAAGACATCCTATCACTCATGAAGAGAACTTTCCATAATAGGAGAACATGGATCCAGTCCAGCGGTGTGAGTGTTATTGAGATTCTTCTCAAGTATCCACATTTGCTGGAACCAGATGTTGTAAGTGTTTTTAAAATCATTTTATTTCTTTTGGTCCTGATGGGGAAGGTGGGGATCATGTGTTGCAGATCATGAAGAAATGCAAATTAGTATTTGTGCAATATTGTGGCAGTTTGAAAACTCTAATGGTTAAACTTGTGATGGTTGAATTTACCATTATTATTATTATTATTATTATTATTATTATTATTATTATTATTATTATTATTATTATTATTATTATTATTATTATTATTATTATTATTTATTATTTATTATTTATTATTTATTATTTATTATTTATTATTTATTATTTATTATTTATTATTATTTATTATTATTTATTATTATTTTTTATTATTTTTTATTATTTTTTATTATTTTTTATTATTTTTTATTTATTTTTTATTTATTTTTTATTTATTTTTTATTTATTTTTTATTTATTTTTTATTTATTTTTTATTTATTTTTTATTTATTTTTTATTTATTTTTTATTTATTTTTTATTTATTTTTTATTTATTTTTTATTTATTTTTTATTTATTTTTTATTTATTTTTTATTTATTTTTTATTTATTTTTTATTTATTTTTTATTTATTTTTTATTTATTTTTTATTTATTTTTTATTTATTATTTATTTATTATTTATTTATTATTTATTTATTATTTATTTATTATTTATTTATTATTTATTTATTATTTAATTATTATTTAATTATTATTATTTATTATTATTTATTATTATTATTATTATTAAGCAAAGGTTGACTCACTGGGAAAGATAGATACTACTGATATGATAATATGAGCCAAATAATGCCAGAAAATAAGCATTTTTCAGAAGTATGTCATGCCCTGGAAAACTCATACCCCTGCCACAAAAGATTTATTACACTTTGCACTGTCATTTCAAGATGTTGCTTGTTTTGGCAATGCTACAGTCCAACAAAACTTCATAGGCTTGTATGTGAAGTTCATATTTGATTCTTTTGGTTGCTTTGTCCTTGAATAAATTGAGAATGCATGTAAATTTTTGATTATATATTGTACAAACATGCATTGAAATTAAGGTGAGATGTTTACACAAAACATGTTTTTTTGTTTTATCTCCATTTTAGTAAAGAAAATTCAGGTCAAATTTTCACCTTTTCCTACAACTCCTCTTTCCCTTTGAATTTTTACAAAATGTTTGACTTAACCATTTCCTGTCATTCACATTTTTTCCCTTGCAAATATCTGACTGACCCTGTAATTGCTTTTGAAGATGGACTATATTTCAGAATTGCTTTTTGGATAATTCCTTGTTAAAGGTTGAACAAGATTTTGAGAACGCAATTTCGAAGGATGCTTCCAAGCGCCTCATAGCATCCTGGCCCATGATGTCTCAGAGAATTCTTGAGTATAATGAAAGCAGTGATGTTGCACCACGCTGGAAAGACATTCTTGGATTCAAGGGTAGAGTTGAAGACTTGGATGAAGGTATTGCAATTTTTGTAGAGTTTGTTTCATTTTCTTTCTTTCTTTTTTCCCCCCTTTCTTTGTGAGGGAGGGTGACACTACAATTGCTCCTGTGATCCTTATGCATTCACGTGAAAGTCATGAGTTTAGGTTAATGTTAGAATTGAAGTTGATTTCTTTTTGTATACGAAAAAAGACAAAGGAGCAATTTATATGACTCCACAAATTAGATATTTCTATTTACTACTAACTGCTAGTGACTATGCTACTACTATAGGGACAAAGATCAAAACCATTATGAAATCATAGGTTAAAGTTATTAGAAGGTCACACACAAAAAAGCTGTTTACAACATGCATAGCATACATAGATCAGTATGTGTAGTATTGCATATAAAGATGTTTTGGCAATACTTTACTTTGCAATTGTTTGGGGGGGGGGGGGGGTGGTGTTTAAATGTCAGCAGAGCAACTGTAGGAGGAGCAATTGTCAGAACATCATTCAGAGTAATTGTTGCATTTATAATTTATTTGGGGAAGCTTAGGACTATGTGTATAATTCCTGTGGGAATTTTAGAGGTGGGTCTTTACAAATATGTGACCAAGTCTGGACAGCTTACCCAAACTTTCCTTGAAGACCTTCATTTGTATTACAATTCGGCAGTGAGAAGTTGAATTACATAATTGCCCCTCCCCCCACAAAAATTATCTTCTTGAGTACCAGTATTGATTCCACTGAATTACCAGTACATGTTATGTTTTTTTTTTGTTTTTTTTTTAATTTTTTTTTTAAATTTCTTCTGAGTAACAGACTTTTGGATTGTAGTGTATTTGGTTAATTTTTGTCTTCTCTAGTGCTATTTTTATTGTGTTTCTTGTGGATTTCCTGTTTTTGTTTTTGTTTTTTTGTTTTTTTGTTTTTTTGTTTTTTTTGGGAGGGGGACATTGTACCTGTATTTTAGTGAATTTGGTCAGGTTGGTGTGTTTGTAGGGGAGGGAGGGGGTGCAGTGTTAGAGTGACACCTTATAGGGGTACAGTGCACTAGATTCTGAAGGGACTTGAATGGCTTACGGGCCCATGATCATTTGTTGGACGGAAGCTTTGGGGGGGGGGGCGTGTCTATGACTTAGTTAACTTTCATTATTACGGTTTTGTTTTTCAGCTGAACGCCAAATCATGGCCTTCAATCTCCTGCCCTTGATCTTTAAAGGAAGAAATCGAACAATGAAAGGAAGATGTACAGAAGAGGAAGCTTTGAAGTCATTCATCGACTGGAAGCCTGTAAGTCCTTCGTTACTTTTCAGTCGTAAACTTCATTATTTCTTGAAAATTTGAAATGTCTGTTGATTTTTTGTTATATCATTAAACATTCATTGATATTGGCCAAAACACAGCATGTGAAGTGCAATGAGTACATGCAATTTGCCTGCCAAGAGAATTATGTCCAACAGGACATTTATTCCAAAACCCTTACCCTTCGAGAATATCCCCAGTACAATCCATCAAGAATATTTACATCCTGTTAGATATTCTGAAGTATTTATCAGTAACTTGGGTGCTCTTAGATGTAGCTGTCCTTGGGGATCTCTGTCCGGGAGTAAATGTCATAGGGATAATTACCCTGGTGGTAAGGAGGGGTTAGTTATTGTAGGAGGTAATTGTTTAGGAAGTAGTCATCCACTCATGAGTTAGTCAGTAGAAATGATGTTCAGTTACTGATGTAGCTAACACTTTCAATACAGGCCTAAAAGGAGCTGGTCTAATAATTTTTTCCAGGGCTATATTTGTAATCAGACATGGTCAATAGGTGTGTTTGGGGGTCTTCCATGTTGTAGTATGCTTAAAGGTCACCAACCCACCTTAAAGGTCAACTCAAGTCTCATTATATGATGTTGATAACTTTGGAAGCCTACGTGTAGGTCCATATCCATCCAACCTTTGCGGTGGTGTAAGGTTACCAGTCAAGGTCAGAGATCATTTGAGTTGTCATTTTTTGTTGATGGCACTCTTCAATCTCTCCAGATTATTTACGCCAGGCAATTTCCACTTTATTAAGATTAAAATCAAAATCATTCATTATCATCACTTTTGTTGTGTTGGCATTTGTTGAGCTCACTCTTGCTATTACCTTATAGTCTGTATTTGTTACTAAATTTCATCAATTTACCCATCTTATGACTAGTACTTTTCTGTTTACATGCTGCAGGAAGGCACCAGCATTGAATTCTACAAAGAAAATGTCAACAAGGACGAGAAGCCTCAGCCATTTGTGTTACTGCTTGGTGGACAGCGTTGGAATCCCTCACAGGCTTTTGTCCTTGTGGAGCGTAGAGCAATACCATGTCGTACAGTGCACACAGCCATTGATCTTGCATTCAAGATGACGTATGTGCTGGATGTCAGTTACCAACCAAATTGTTATTCTGTTTGGCAGTACCTACAACACTTGGTTTATAAGTTAGGTAACAGTGGAGACCTATCAGCATTGTCAGTGTTGAGATTTCGCTCTTGGCTCAGTCAACAAGACCAGTGATTGTGTATTTCATGAATGTACTATAGAAATTTTTGGTACAAGGCAAGTTCATGAAGACCAATATGTATACCAGAATCTGATGATAGCATTTCACTGACAATGAAAATGGCTTTCAAGTCAGCCACTTCTAAACCACTTTACATGTTATCATGTTCTTGAGCTTATGCTAAAGCCCTCCAGAAATTTGTACAGGAGTAGGGAGAGTAACAAATACACTCTTTTACCTTAAAGTAGATATTCAAAGAAAATCACAAATATGGCAATTAATGTATCACTAGAAACTGGGAAGCTTACAGATGGCAATCTTATAAGTTTTATGTCAACTGCGTATCTGGTGATTATAAAAACAACACAAATAAAAGCTCTTCTCAGCATCTGGAATATCCGAGGATTCGCCAGAAATATAGCGATGTTTTGATGTCGTCACACTCGGGATCGATCCTGCTTAAGCAGACGACGTCCTATAATGAATGAACGTAATTGCAATGCAATTATTTATCAAATTATAAAGAGTTTGGTGTATTTAAACATGACCTTATTTCACACCATTATAAAGGGAAAGTGAAACTGATTCTGATAGCTAAAACCGTTTGATTGTAAATACATAGGAGAAGGGTCAATGATCAATGAAATAAACCCCACTTTCAAATTGAAAAGCCTCCGAATAATAGCAGGATGGTATTCGTTCCCTCTTGAAACGCCGAACATGCCCCGGTGTAAACAGCTGAAAATACAATGGCGTCTTATTTTGTTTACAAGTGACTGATTCCTTTATTTTTTTAACGCTGCATTTTTCATCAAAATAATACCATACACGAAGTTAAGAGTGAGGCAACAGACTAACATTAAGACTGACGCTAGTGAAGGAAGAGAAATAAGTGAAGAGGAGATGAGAAAATAGGCTCTGAAAAATGTGTAAGATGTTATGGGACATCGTCTGCTTAGCCAGGACTGGTCCAGGGTGTGTCGTCACATATCTCAGCAGCGTTCGAGGAGCTCTTCAGCTGCTATATCGGGGGCTGTATTTTACCGTTTTATAATTAATAATAATCATTACTTCAAATGTTTCCAAGCGTTGAATTTGGATAACCTTGTTTAATTTATGCCATCTATGCAATAATAAGTATTAAGCCAATATTTAAAATCATCAACGTTCTACTTTAACAAAACTTGTTTCCACATCTTCTCCAACCTGAAGTAAAAGGTAATTTTTAGCTTACGTGAGCCAAAGGCTTGTTGTTGTTTTTTTATGGGCAGCCTGGGACAATTTCCCAGCCACATTCTTTATCGAAGCTCAGATTCCCATAAATCGTCGTGTGCCCGGAAGAAGGGCGCGAACGGAAAAAGTGACAAAATTTTCGATTTTGAGTTTTCGGTAACATATGGTAGAGAATTAAAAGACCCTTCGATTGATATGCTTCTCAACTCATATAATGCATTAATTGTTACGTAATACAAGAAAATGAATGATTATGCTTCATTTTGTAGACGCATTCGGAAATAATTAATAATCGAAAAATCTTCTAAATTTCACCAAATGATAAAATTACACTTCCAGAATCATCAGTGTAAATATTGTTACCAATGGTGATAAACTTTTAAAGATATGAATACATTTTCCGTTCACGACCTTCTGCTGGGAACAAATTACGCGAAATCAAGTGTTTTCCTTCCCGGCAAAAGGGCGCGAACAACGGAACATTGTTCGCGCCCTTTTGCCGGGAAGAAAATCTGCGCGACGTAAGCCCATTTTGACCGGAAGAAGGGCGTGAAGCCTCCTGCGCATAGCCATGTTTGGACACGAACATTGTTCGCGCCCTTTTGCCGGGAAGAAAAAACACTGATTTCGCGTAATTTCTTCCCAGCAGAAGGTCGTGAGCGGTAAATGTGTTCATATCTGTGAAAGTTTAGCACCATTGGTAATAAAATTTACAATGATGATTCTTGAAGTTATTTTGTCATTTGGTGAAATTATTATGAAGATGTTTGGATTATTAATTACTTCAGAATGCGGCTGCAAAATGAAGCATAATTTTTAATCGCGTTTTTCTCAAAACTGTGTTTTCCATGCGCGCAGGTGTTCGCACCCTTCTCCCTGGCACATGACGAAATGACTATAAGCTTGAGTCATTTGATCGCTCATGGTTACCCATAAATGTTTGTGATACCTAAAATGTATACTTGTAACCTGTTATTTTTGCACTATTTAAATTGCCCCCCCCCCTCCTCCCTTTTTTTTTAAAAAGAATCTTGCTATTTGGGGGCTATTTTCTGTTTTGAATTAGTATACATGTAGGAATAGGGGATTGTTTTTTTTTTTTGGGGGGGGGGGCGGGGAATAGTAAAGAAATAGCTTTTTCTTAATTTTTTTTTTCTAAAAGAATAGAAATGGATATATTTATGTTTTGAATCCCCCCCCCACTCCCCCCAAAAATGAGATAAAAAATAAATAAATAAATAGATCACTTAAATAAAATAAAATTGATACAGAATGATTCTCCTACATTTGAGTATGGTTTGATCTCCAAATTGACATACTATAACTCTCCCAAAATCCAGTTTCAAGAAAAGGGCTATTTCCAAGGTGGTGTCCAAAATGGTCACCATGGGCTTCAAATTTCTATGAAACGGCCAATAAATGTCTTACATTTGTTATGTTTATGTCTGTGTCTGTGTTTTGGAGATCTACAAATTCACAGAAGCTGTTTGCCATGTTGATTAATGATGGAAAAGCCGTGAAACCAAGATGGCATCCAAAATGCTCGCCATAGACAAAGTTTTGATGCAGTGTATGTCAGTGTCACTATTAATGGTGCTAAATTACGACACCTAATTTGGGTATAAGCATCCACTCAAACAGAAAGATGCACTTTTAATACCAATTTTTAAACTGTCTGTTTTCTTGTTTTTATTAGTTAACATGGATGGTGCTAAATTTACGACAGTGTTAGAAAAACAAATGTGACGGGGTATCACAATGCCGTACCTATTTATTTAGGCATAAATACTGTCCTGAATTACATCAGTTTTGTAATCTAAATGCACTGGTTTTGAGTGAAATTGTTGTGGATATCAACATGACTATTAGTGGTGCTAAGATCTTGTGCTAAGATCTTATGAGGTGTAAGCTCCTACTGGTGGCTTACAACATATACCACAATTGGCAACAATTACCGGTAATCCTTGGATGACTCATACCATGCTTGGCTAATGGCTTTGATTTCTTTTATGTTGACTGATCTCTTTTTTTCTAATTTCTGAAGGCAGATGGTAGTTTCAACTTAGATGTAAACAAATTGTGGAGAGGGTATTCACCTCCTATAAATTGCTTAAAGGACAAGTAACCCCACGTGATATTCTAGATGCACCTATTGTGTGCTACGTCTTTCCATGGAGGCTGCCATTTTGTGCATGACACGGATCATTAGGTACCATATGCATTGATAATAGCCTACCTTTACAACAGATACGTCGCTTTGTTCTGATTGTATTACGATTGTTATTGGCCATGGGCCTAGATAATTGACGACCCATGAGTTCTAATAGCCATCCTGTAAAGCAGATTCCTCGCTTTGTTTTGGTATTGTTACGATTGTCTCCGTCCTTGACGTATATTTTTTATGAAGTATATTTTTTATGAACAAATTAAGACCTTTTAAAAAATATATAAAACTAAACTTACATTTCAGAATATGTGACTTTATCTAATATATATTTGTCCTCTAAAAATCAATTACAAGTTAACGATGAAGGAAATTTTACTTGGGATGAAAAATATGTTCGTGTACACATAAAGTAATGGCAGCCCCCTTATTATTGCTAGCAGACGATAACTTGGCTGGAAAATAGTGATTTATATCTATATCCTGTGTTTTTACATGAAATTGCATGTATCAAATAAGAGGCATATACTACACCATTCAAAATAAGCTAATTCATACGCTGAGGTTAATTTCCCTTTAACCCTCTGAAACCTAAAAATAGGATCTTTATTTCATGAGTAGCCTGAAATTCCTCACTTCAACTTTTCAGTATACCCCTTTGTTAGCATTGTAATGAGTATTTTTTAGCACAAATTGGAATATAATTATCTTGCATAGTTCTTAGATTGACAATTGTATGGAGATTATTGAATGTCAAATTGCCAAATGTATTGCCAATGGATTTCTTATCTGCGCTCATGGAATATTTATTTCTTCCTAAATGTCTTTTGTATTTTTTTAAATTGTCAATTCTGATGATGATCATGATTGAATTTCACATATCAGAATTTATTGCTGACTTAATGATACACCAATCAGCAATCACTTTACAAATCCTGCATCAAATTCATTAATGTGATAAAATCCAAGTCTAAAATGTGTTACCAGATTAAACATCACAGTTCCTCTAGGTTTGTAATATGCATGCATTTTAGGGGCATGGTTGTGAGAAGGTCAGTTGATTGATGTCAATAACGATTGTGCCTAAAACGATGGTGAATAATTTTTGTGAGAGTACATATGAAATTCAAAATGCAATAAGTAATGATGAATGAATTCATCATCATTTTCGGTAATCTGGCTACCCTATCCAAGTGTCTGGCAAAAGTGAAAGCCACTTTGTTGGTCTCTGCTGGGTCCCTCTCGGTGAATGCCCTGCCTGCCTGCACTCACAGACTGCTGCAATGTTGATATTTTCCCACTTGCACAGCTTTGCCTTGCACTTTCCTATGCTTGTTTGTAATCAGTTAAGGCTACGCCATGTGATCCAGGGTAGTTGTGAACCAACAGGTATTGTCTCTGATGGGTCAATAGCCATGTGTGTTTCTTCTGGAAGATATGTTATCTTGCTTCCCAGAGTTCCAGGCATCTGGATTTTACTCTGCTTTCTTCTAGGAGAAAACAAATAAGGAAACTTGTATGTGAGTTAGGTGATGGGATGCCAAATGGTGTCTTTGGAGAGGTTGTGTTTCATCCACTGATTGTCTTTTGGCTGACTAACACAATTCTTATCTAACAGGGAGCAATACCAGAGAATAGGTAAAGATCATCTGTTATGGTGGGTTTCATTATCCACAGCTTGCATTCACCACAGGTTCTATCTTCTTTGCATGGGTTGAATGTGGCGGTACAGCGCTGGCATAGTCGGCAGTGGGAAACGGAGAGGCAGGGCACTTTATCTGATGGGTTTGGGACTTGCTCCCCATTTAGATATGTTTACCCTGTGAATTATGGCATTTTTGTGCAAATTTACAATAAACATTTGTGGCTGAATGGATAAGATGGTGGACCTTTCAACAAGAGGTCCCAGGTTTGAATCCTAGGCTAGCTGTGGCATGCACTTGGCACTTTATCCTCATTGCCTATTACCTCATAATCAGCCACAAAGTTACCTTTCAGACATGTACATTGTTCGTTAGTAAATTTATAATATTTACATACATGTACCTGTCTTTCTATACAAATATTTATGGAGACCGTTCAGTCTTTTCATTTTCTCCTAAATTTGGCTTTTTCTCCCCTTCTAAATTTCAATTTTTCACCCTTAAGAAAACTTTGGCATGCAGAAGAGATATTTTCATTTATATTATGCATGTTATGGAGACCGTTCTTCATTTTCTCCCAAATTTCGCAATTTCTTCCCTTCTAAACTTCTCTTTTTTTTGCACAAGAGATATTTTCATTTATGTTATGCATGCACTTGTAAGACCAATTAAGTTTAAAACTGATAGGTACAAACATTACTTTTTAGGTACACCATTTGTAGGATTTTGTAGGTCACGTTTTGCACCATCTTGGATTTGGATTTTTTATCTTAAGTTAGTGGATTTGAATTCCTTTCAGCGAATTCTGTGAACAAGATAACCTTGGAGTTGACACTGCACTTAAAATACAATACTACAAGTATTAGCTGATTTATTACCATTTTAAGATTTGGTAGCAATCATGGATGCCTTCTTGAAAGAATACACTTTCTAGAGCTTGGATTTTGGTAGATTTGTAGTATGTTGTTCTGGAGTCCAGTAATTTGATGCTATTATTATTTATTTATTTATTTTCATTTTCATTTTTTTTTTTTGGGGGGGGCTATTTCCCCAATTACATATATCTGTCTTAATACAAAGGCCCAAATTAAAAAAAAGAGGTTTAAACCATGGGTAAGGTTTAAACCTCCGTAAGCGTACTAAAATAAGCATGAATAAGAGCAAATTGCCCATGTGCGCGCTTAAAGAAAACACATAGGTAATTAGACTGGATTCTGTGCGCACGTACGCTTAAAAAAAACCCAGGAGGGGGTTTAAACCACCCCATGGTTTAACCTCTTGTGAATTCGGGTCAATAAGCTATTTCTTTAGTATTTTCTCTGAGCATATAATGTAGTACCTTTTTATTGGGGGGGGGGGTGCTATTTTTTGGAATATTGACAAATTATTCCATCCTGGCAGGGTGTCAAAAGTTTACCACTGCTCCACATTAACTTCTTTTGTCCCCAGTGGCCCATTTATGGAGCCCAATCTGACCAAAATTGCTAATATATAATATATATTTTTTCTCTCAAGTCTATGGATAATGAGGCAAAGTATTTCAAAAAGTTTTTTGAAAATGGCACTAACATGTATGCTAAGTATATGAGAAGAAAAAAACATAAATTCCCCTTTCATTTTAGCTCTCTCTTTAGCTCACCTTACATCATTAATGTGGAAGATATTTTATGCCTCTGCATCTCTCTTATTTCCCCTTTGTTCCTTTTTACTTTATTTCTTTCTTTTTTTTTGGGGGGGGGAGAAGAAGAAGAAAAATAAAGATTAAAAAGATTAAAACTGGCCATTGGCTTCCGCGAAATTACCTTGGAACACTTGAACAAATGTTTCATATGGGTTTAGTATTACATACCATTACCATTGTACATATCCTATTTTGGCAGGAGAGAAATTTCAATATTCACCCATCATCCATCTGTATAGGAATGTGTTGGATTTTCAGGAATGTTCCTTTTTTAAGGGTTTTCCCCATGTTTGTTCCTGTTTCTTGATTTTGTTGATGGGTATGAATGCATTTTAATGTGCATTCAATATTTGTACTTATATATTTCTTGCTAGTTATGCATTTTTATAGATTATTTTAATGTGTCTATGAAACTATTGTGTACATAGTATATTGTTGTCAAAGTGAAATATGCAGTTACCTCTCACTCCAGGAATGTTAGGGTGACATACCAAGAGTCGATATCTTGATGAATTTTGCTACTGTTTTTGCTATAAATTCATGATTTTTTTTTCATGAGCAGCAATATGTTAAGATACTTGTTTTGCCATGTGTTTTGATGATAGGAGAATGACCATAATTTTGCCCAATTGTTATGCTTTAACCCATAGAGGAACAGAGGTACAGAGCTTTAAGGTCTAAATTAATTCACTCCTTAAATTAGCAACAGTACTCTCATACATTGTTTTTAAAAAAATAATAAAAATGGATATAACATGAATCAAAATCAAAATGAATGATAATTGCAATATTCATTGAAAAAAAAAAAGCCAATTTGCACATGTAAATAGTGATTACATATTTTTATTGCATTACCAATTTAGGGAGTTAAGTGATTAGTTAAAGTTAAACTGCTCATATTCAGAAACGGCACAGCATAATGCATTGGAAATGGAATCAAAATTTTTCTCTTTCTGCTCATGTTTCGTGTGTAATTGCTAGCATTCAGTCATAACATCAGTGATTCATTATCTCAATTTTCTTAATGTGTAGGTTCGTTTGCATCAAACTAACTTGCAGTTACATTGATACATACATCAAGTTTGTGTATTTTGTAAATTCATAACTGTTTCACTTTTTAGATACAGCATAAACTTACATGTATTTGTAAACTAATGTAGGAACACTTACTGTTGTATATAAAGATGTTAATTTTAGTTGGAAATAAGTTCTTTGTCTCAGACAGTGTTTATCAGGTACCATAACAGGTTTGGTGGTCATATACCAAATTGAATTAGTTTGGGGATCATGAATTGGGACCCATTTCCCTTTGTCCCTAAATGCAAACCTGATAATTAAACTTTGTATCGTAATTCTTTGATTGAATATTCCAGTACCCTTTTGCTGCTAAATTTATGAGAGTCATTCTTTTAAAAATCTTTTTCTGACAAAAATAACAGATGTGCTGGAAATGTAATACTATGTAAAATTGTTTGTTAACTCCTTTAACAGAAGTCATGATCAACTTGCACCTACAAACAGAATTTTTGGTGTGCATGCCTTTTAAGATACTTGTGAATTTTGTGCATGTCATACAATTTACTGTGGAAGTCACTATACATGGTGGCCCTTAAAAACAGGCACTTTTCCTGAAAGATTTGAACATCATACATGTGGTTATTGGTATCATATAGCAAAATTATTATTTCTAAAAAAAAAGATTGCTTTGCATGTCATCATCTCTCCTCCTCTCGACACTGATCTCCTATCTGAGTTTCGAGGGCAGAAAACGACTCCTCAGCTTCGGAAATCGAACACACTCAATGTACGTGTAGAACAACGAGATACCGTGGGAGAATAGCCACGGGACTACGTCACAGTCCACTGACCAAATTGCCAATTTACAATTTGCATGGTTTTAGCAATTTCACACTTCAAACATTCATAATTCCCTGATGAATGACCCGATTTTTTAAAACTTTCATCATTCTGTTTCTCTTATTTTTCTGCTTCCATACCAATGAAGTTATTTTGTGTGTATTTATTTACTCAGCCAGAGGTTGGATGTGTTTTTGAGATCAAGTGAAATGAGTTATAAATGGAATAAGTTTTCTTGATCATAAATTGCCATACATGTATACCGTACTGTATTTTTATATCCATTATGTTGCATTTATGGTATTATTGTCATATTTTTAATAACATGCCCATCATTCGTATACTCTGTCCCGATTATTTATATGTATTTCTCTATGTCACTCTATCTTTCCTGCTTTTTATCTGTTCCTATTACCGCCCATAGTCTTCATTTCAGGGTTTCTTTCTCATTTCACTGCTCTTTCTCTATTGTGTACTGCTTCAGTCCTTCTCTGTCCTTTCTCTGTCACTACATGTATTATCTTCTAGTCTTCTGATTTAGTCTTTCTCTCTCATTTTCCGCTCGTTCTCTGTCCCTTTCATCCTCTAGCCTTCTGTTTTAGTCTTCTCTCTGGTTTCCCGACTTTTCTTATCTCCTTGTTGATTTATTGTGCAATGCTGTTTTTGTTTTGTAACTTAATATGAATATTAAATATTATTGCATTTCAACATATCAATTTTTAATGTAATACCTTTGTATTTATAAATCTTTTGTAAATTCAATTTGTTTCAGCCTCTGGCTGCTATTTTGAATGTCTTGAACCAGATCAAATTAAATCAATCATCAATTTCGTGCAGTTCCTTTTTTTCGGGGGGGGGGGGGGGGGGAGGGTGTATTTTGTGTGGCCATGTCAGGACCCAAGTTCTCCAGATTACTAGAGTTAGTAAGTAATCTGGCAAACTTGGAGCCTGACATGGTCACACAAAATCAACCCTATAGATCCCCCCCCCCAAAAAAAAAAAACCAAAGCGAACTCCACGAAATTGATGATTTTGGGGTCATTATATTTTTAAAGATGATAATTTTGCTAAGTTGTTATCTGCATACCGAAATCTAATATCTGCTCGACCCTTTGCAAAAACTGTACCATGACATGTGAGGAGTGTTTTGGCAATCCATGAGATGTAAGACTTATTTTCTCACTCGTTTCATATTTCAATAAAGTTCTAATAAACTCTTCAGTTATATATGTCTAAAATTTTCATTTCTACATGTCATTTTGAGTGGGTGTATGAGTGCGAATATGAGCTTTTTTCTGATTTTAGTTTTTAACCAACAGCAACATATTAAAATTTATTTTAACCAATTACATATTAAATAATTTTACCAACTATGGTTGGTTAAAATGAATTAACCAACTTTGTATTAAAATTTTAATAAATAATTTATTAAAATATTACCAACTAGGGTTGGTAAACACTTTTAACCAACAGTTGGTAGGTTCATATTTGAACCAACTGTTGGTTAAAATTTTAATAGGTTGGTTAAAAAATTTCTGAGAGTGTACAGGTCAAAAGGAAAACGGGAAGTTCCTATGAACTTGAACTCTTGAGAAAAGTTCTTTGACCGCAGAGGGTCACTACAGAGGGTCACTCTGTCCGCAGATGAGTGTGCAGAATAACCATGGAGCTATTTGTAGCTTCATGGAATAACTAAGTGGAATGCACTTTAAAGATGGCCAAGCAATGATGGAACGGAAGAGAGAGAGAGAGAAAGAGAGAGGAAAAATTGGGAGAGAGAGAGAGAGCAGGATAGAGAGAGCAGGAGAGAGAGATGGCCAAGCAATGATGGAACGGAAGAGAGAGAGAGAGAAAGAGAGAGGAAAAATTGGGAGAGAGAGAGAGAGCAGGATAGAGAGAGCAGGAGAGAGAGAGCAGGAGAGAGAGAGAGCAGGAGACAGAGAGAGACGGGGTGATAAAAGAACGAAACGGAAAGAAAGCGGAAGCAATGGAATGATGTAGGAAATAAAAGAGAGAGAAGCAGAAAGAGAGGAAGAAGGAAAGATAGACAGAGAGAGGAGAGAGAAGCAGAGAGGAGGCCTCCAGAGTTTGCAGGTAATAATGGGCCACTGGAAATATAGTAGGCCTACTATTGACCACTTTAACAAATATTGAATGGATCTAAAAAATTATGTCGTTTGAAAGTTATCTGTCAAATCTTCTATAATTACGAAATATTTAAATTCGAAGACGGTGAAATGCCATTATTTTCATGAAATATATATTAAAAATATATAAATTTCATATACACATGTATGTATTTTTTAGTATATAGTATGCTTAATATAGTCTTGTATACAGTAGATAGCAAATATATACTTTTTCACTACACTTTAGTCTATATGCCATACACTGTTAGAACGTTGATTAAAATTTTTTAATCTTGTTGGTTAAAATTTTAATCAACCGAGGGTTACCAGGTGAACCACACATTTGTAGGTTAAAACTTTAATCAACGGCCTGTTGATTAAAGTTTAACCTGTGGTCGATTAAAAGTTTTAATCATTTGTTGGTTAATCGTATTTTGCTCAACGTTGGTTAAATTGGTGTTGATTAAACTAAAACATATTGTTGGTTAAATGTTTAACCATTTGTTGGTTAGTTTTATTTTTGTTGGTTAAATGTTTAACCATTTGTTGGTTAATCATATTTTGCTCAACATTGGTTAAAATGGTGTTGATTAAACTTAAACAAATTGTTGGTTAGATTTATTTGATGAGAAACTCCCGGAGAAACTCTTTTCATATCTGTAATTGTTGTCTAGCTAGCCTTATAACGAAATAGATCTACTCAGTGATCTACTTTCAGCGGTTTGGTAAGTTCGACCTTCTCAGACCTGGACTAGACTTGACAAAGGCAGGCCCACCGGTAGACTCCGCCTACGCCTACATTGTTGCTTATATCTTTTTCTCAAAAAACTGTTCTAGTTTCAGTGTTTGTCATATTGCCCTGTCCGCGAAATATGGACATGCGCGAAGTTGAACACACCGCCATACCGCCGGCGTCGCCTCCTCGCTGCCATAGGCGCAGTCAGTAAATCTACCGGTGGGCCTGGCTTAGCCAGGTCTAGTCCAGATCGAGCAGGTCGAACTTGCTCCCAAGCCGTTTAAATTAGAAAGAAAGAGCACACTGTAGATCTATGTCTTCCCAAGATTAAGCTGGACAACAATCACATATATGAATTATAGTTTCTCACCTTCAAACACGCCGACAAACTCTTTGAAAGTCCCCACTCATTCAGCGACTTGAATGACAATGCCTTCCATTTTTATCGCAAACAATTTCTGTGATAGATTTGTGCGCAGCGAATTTGTTCCAAATCCATATGCGCATGCGCTGTTCGGTCACGCGATTGGTATTTTAATCAACTTTGATCAAACTTTTAACCAACAAAAAGATAAAGTGTCTTGACAGTTAGCACTATCAGTTTGGCAGGAAAGCAGAGAACACTGTTTTTAATCAATGTTGGTTACAAAGTAACCAACAAGAATAAAAATAATTTTAATCAACAATATTTTTAACCCACGCAAGATTAAAAGTCATTTTTAACCAACATTCATTTTATAACCAATGTTGAGCGATTTTTAATCAACATTTTTTTAATCCGTAGTTTTTTAATACATGTTTTAACAGTGTATATAATGCACATGGTGTCTGACAACTCGACTCCCTCTTTATTTTCTGCCCTACCACTCCACTGTACTGGACTTGTACAGTACTTATTCCTTTCTCTTACCCCTTGTCATTGCATTGTTTCTTATCCTGTTTGATGTTGCCTCCCCATTTATCCTTTGCTTCCACAGGTTACCCACACTTGAGCATGGGGCTCATTACTGTCCTTGCATCTCCACGCCTTTGTGTTTGCTTTAATCCCCCTCCACACCTACTTGCCTCCTTGCTTTTGACTCCCCACACTCTCCTTTTGTTTCCATTGTTTTGTGCCCCCCGCCCCCCTACAGTTCCTGTTACACGTATACTGTTTTGTGTCTGAAGTCTATATATATGCTTGTCTAGTTTTTTATGTTTGTCTTTTTCCCTCTGACGAAGATTCTGCTATAGGATCGAAAGCTCAGGCCCCTTTTGACTCCACTTTACTCCATTGGCTCGCTATTATTGGATAAGCAGTTTTCAGCAGCTTGTTTTGGATATATATTTATTTCAATAGAAAAAAAGTTCTTTTTAATGTGCTTCACATTATCAAACTTGCATTTCAAATAGGAAGTAGAAGATAAAGTAGAAGACAAAGTATAGAATCAGTAGAAAGAGAGGAAACAAACGTAGAAATAGATGGAGTACATAACAAAAGTAGTGCAGTAGTAGTAGTAGTAGTGGTGGTAGCAGTAGTAGACTGAAAATTCTGTCTCTCGTTCGTTAGCCTCTTAATTCGGTAGGGTCGGCTTTTCACTTAGGCTCTTCTAACCGAAGAGCCGACCCTACCAAATTAAGAGGCTAACAAACGAGAGAGAGAATTTTCGGTCTATAATAGTTAGCAGCAGCAGTACAGTGGAAACTCGCTATAAAGAGATCTGATATAACAAGGTAATATAGTAGTAGTAGCCTAGTAGCTTGTACCTCGCATCCTACCGGGTACCCATTTCACACCTGGGTGGAGAGGAGCAATGTAGATAAAATGCCTTGCTCAAGGACATAAGTGCCATGCCGGGATCGAACCCATGACCTTCGCATCTCTAGTATAGTGTTTAACCCTAAAAGGACTTTGGGTAGGGGGGGGGGCATCATGGCCCCCCTAGACAATTTCGAACCGCTGCATTTCACGTCGCGCCACTTTCTTTTTTCTTTCGAGTATTGCAAATTTTTTTACACTAAGTTTTCGAAAATCGATCGCGCCGTTACCGAGTCACATGACCTTTTGTGACCTCATGTCAGCCCGAAAACAGAGAATTTCTGAGTTTTGTGTACAAAATGAATGGGAAACGGCATTTCCTCATATTCCTCCATTATGACCTATAATTTTGTATTTAAGCTGTTACAATCATCTATTCTAACTGAATAGTGGTCCAGATGACATCTTGAAACAGCAAAGTTTAAAAAACAATTAAAAAGTTGAAAAGTTGAAAAACAAAGAAATACATAAGAAATTTGTAAAATAGAATAAATAATTGAAATCACTTTCAACTTTTTTTCTTTCATGTTTTTAAAGAGCTTCTTGCATAGAAATTTTATCTCCAGGGCCTTTCATTACTTGACATCACTACAAAATGTGTATGTATGCATATAATTTGTTTAAATTATCATATTAAATAGAAAATAAAGGTTTATATAAGAATTACGATGGATTTGCGTTCTATACGTGATTCTCAAGGTCTGTGCAAATTTCGCAGCGATCGGTCACGTCGCGGCCGAAATATCAAGGGCCATCATGCCCCCCAAGTCCTCAATATCTTCCATATAGCCCAGTCTTTTAAGGGTTAAACCTCTACTACTGTTAGTAGTAGTAGTAGGAGGAGTAATAGTAGTATTAGTCACCGTAGTAGTCACAGAACAAGCTTACAAATAATTCTCAAAAATATTTAGGCATACTTAAATTCCAGTGCTTTATTTCAATTTAGTATCATGAAAACTGTGCCATTAATAATTTTCTTCATCCGTGTACATTTATATTACCTGCATGTTCATATTCCACAAAATAAAATTATAATTCAGGTGAAAAAAAACCCTACAAAAACAATACAGCAATAACAACAATGATAATATTGACAAACTGATAAAACCTTAGTATGGATAATATTTCAGTTTAAGATTACCCAGGGTATGTTTCAGTTTCAATGCACCACTATTATAAATACATTTTAAAAAGTAATGTACACTATTGAACCAAATAAATAAAGAAAATACAATAATTCAAAAATAAAATGCCTAAATAAGAGATACATATACCGTTGCTTGCTGCCTTGAAATATAATTACAAAAAGGCTGAAGTACATAGTAACCAGACTACATGTAATTCATTAATTGTTAGAGGGTCAATGTTACATTTACCATCCGATAACACATCATCACAGGATTAAAGAATGAGGAAACAATCTTTACACCATTCATGATTGCAAAATGTTCAATCATTGTCAACATAATCTGGTTCTGACATAAAGTGGTGTGGTTGAAATGAAAACCACAAGTTACAACCAAGGAAATGTTTTGTAAATGTTAGATGTTTGTTTAACATGCATCCTTTTCTATCACACAATGCTTTGAATATTAAATAGAATAATGATCTAATGGTATGTGAAAATAAACCTCCTTCCACAGTATCAAGCATTGCAAAATGTGATTACTTTAACCCTAATAGAGCCGGGTTATTTAGACCCATCTCACAGCCGGGGGGGGGGCTGATTCCGCCCCCCCCCCCTGATCTCGGCCGTCCACCGCACATTCGCAACGAAAATCGGCACACACGTCGCCGACCACGTAATCTACAAAACTGTATAGTCAATTTCTCCGAAAAATGTCACAACTAATTAATTATGCTAATTTATGCATAAAATTAATGGTTTGCTCTAATTAATTAAATAAAGCCCCAAAACTGCTAATTTTTTGTATAGAGACTCTTTGTCAGATTCTGATCAAATAAACCCCCAAAAAAATTCGGTAAAATCCTTTTTTTCTTATGTATTTTATTGTTTTTTTAATTTCTTATGTATTTCTTTGTTTTTCGACTTTTTGTTTTTTTATTGTTTTTTCGATGGAATTCGTCAGCGACACTATTTTAATCATAAACAACATAAAATTAATTGTTTTTAAACAGTAAAAGTAAAAATAATGAAACATTTATGAATTTTAGCTGGAAACACAATTTGCATTGGATTTGTACACGAAATCATGTTTTTGAGCAATTTTGGGTCTGACATGCACTTAGAAAGGTTGCGTAACTCCGGAACCGCACTCGCGGACATCACAAATTTGGTCTCAAAAGTTGCGCAAGACTTGAAAGAAAAAGTAGTGAAGCGGCGTGGTGACTGCTTTTCGCGATGCGAACATATTACGCGGAACGTCGAGGGGCCCCCCCCCCCCTCCCCCGGGCCTATTAGGGTTAATGTACTTGTACACTTTTATTGAAGAAGTTGTAATTCATTGCTCATGATACATGTGTCCCTCACTTGTGCGTTTGTTTTCATCACACACTGGTAATGGTCAATTGTAACTGCAGATGCACTTGCACATGTATTACACAAACATATACAAGTACAACTGTAGACGCTGAAATGAAATTGGATAAGAAAATACCCCTCTCAATTCATAACCGTTACTCGTACATAAATGAAAAGAAAGAGGGAGATTACATCTTTGCATCAGTGTGTAGAAAAATAACGACAAAAAAATAATAAGGATGAATACAATAGTTTTAAATTATTAATATCACTCATCTAATTCACAATTCAGGTTGTGGATATACAAAGCTGTACATTCACATATATTTCAATTCAGAGTAGAAGTACAAGACCCTGTATGCAAACTACCATAAATTGCAATAGTTCTTATAAGAAATAAAACTGGGAGCACACAAAACTGGAAATCACACAAGCAAGCCATAAAAAAACACAGTACATTATTTTTAGATGGCGAGCTGCGATTCTAAAAGGACAAAATAACTGTTGTACTGTCAGAAAAATAAATATATTTCTAGCTACCGGTATGTTGTTAAATAGTAATATACTACCACGTAATTGATGACACAGAATAACAGAAATAAGTTACAGAGATAGTAAAAAAACACAGATGAATAACTACATTCTGATGTACTAAACAGAATGAGCCTGAATTAATTTCACAATCATTAATTTTTATTACTAGATTATTCTCACTATACATCTATATTCTAATAAGATTAAGTATAGAATAAATTTACAAATACAATATTTTAAAACATATTTGGTTCCCAATAATTATAATCATACTTTTACATTATTTGTTTCATAATCCTCATTCAAGCAAATGCGTTAATGAAAAATAATAACACCAAACACCATAAATTTAAAAAAGAAGATTCCAAAGGCTTTTTTTTTAGAAGCGAAAATAAGACAGCAAAGAATCTATACTAATTTTGATCCCACAACCACACACACATGTATTCAGAAGGAAAATAATTAGCTCCCTCTATAGAAGGTTAACTTACAGGTTATCTTATAACCATAATCAATTTAACTGAGGTGGCTTTAAAAGCCATAACGTGACACAAAGTTACAAAATGGTACCTCTACGAGTCAAAATTGAAGGTGTTTTAAACACCCATGATAACATGATTTCCCTCTTTCTCTCCCCTTGTCTATGAGAGGTGTTTAAGAATCGATTAAATCATAATTTACCTCTTCTCTAACCCTGCCTATGAAAGTGTCTTAAGCCCACCACAAACTGTGTGAATCGACAGCAAACATATTTTTGAAGATATTGCAACATCTCTAAATACGACACTTCAAACATATATCATATTTTTTTATTGAGGTTCATAATATTCATGTGAATAGTAAAATACAAATTATGGGGTACTGTGAGCCTCCTAATCAGAGAAAAGCCCCAATGAGTAGTAAATCATCACGATATCAGATTTCAAACAAAATTGGCTTTTTCTCCAGCCGAGCACAGTATCCGTCAATTTCAAACTACATAATCCATATCTCCATGAGGAACTTCAATTAGGAAGATTTTTACGTTTAATCATATGTGATGAAATTGCAATTTCTTTACAAATTGGATGGTAATCAGATCATACAGGAAGTAGTAGGCTTTATAAACACCACTAATATAATTTTCCTTCTCTACCCGGTCAATGACCTTTAGTTGACCTCTATGTCCTGCTTCTCGCTGACCTCCGATTCTTTATAGTGTTTGAGGGTCCTGGCCGAGGGGTCAGTAGCTCCAGTCCACTTGGGCATCCAGATGTAGGGTATCCACTCAGCGCGTCCGGGGTAGTACTTCTCAAACACCTGTCGGTAGTAGTAAGCTTCCTTGGAGCGGGGAGCGTTGAAGGGGAATTTTTTTGGTGAATCCTCCAGTTGGCTGTCTGTCACCTGATAGATGGAAGGAAAAGGCAATGAAGAATAAATTATAAAATCAAAGCGAAAAGAAATCTCCATCCTGGTGTACAGTTGTTCTGAATTAAAGTGTACCAATCTCCTAAATAAATAATTTGTGTACAGCTAGAATGTATAAAATCAACCTAAAAACACTTAAACCTGGCCTTCTACGGGTTTTGAAGAAAATGAAGGAAAACATCAAATCCCCTTGGAATGAACCCACTCAAGTTCGGTTCTGCGTTGGCCCTTATTCTATGCGAGCGTGTACAAATGCATTGACCTTACAAGTCGCTGTATTGTTTATTCGGAGTGTATTTCAACTTGCAATATTTACAGAATCAACATTTGAAGCTCGCATTCTGAATTTAATACAGCGAGACGGAACCCCTAACATACCAAGCAAAATATTTTTTGGTGATTGGCACACTTTATGGACACTTAGTGAAACACGCATAGCTGAGGCTGGAATACATGAGGGTCAATTGTTGACAGTAATTGGGCTAAGACTAAACTAAACTTGGTCTTGAATTCTCTGTGTCTTGGTATGGGTCTCACCCTCGAGTCCCGATATGAAGTGAAAGTAAGCATAAGTTTTTCATAAGCTCACAAATTATTTTTCCCCTTTTCCAGGACTCAAGCTTCTCTTTACGGCTCTGTTTCTTTGCCTGCACTATAAAAATCCATTTTGATGAGGTACTACCAAGGAAATTTCTCACTGAACAGTAAGCTTTCAAAATAATTGAAGTTCACCGTACCAAAATATACATACCTGTTTTTCAATATGTTCCTGGAGAACTTCATACCATGACTTCTGAACGGACGAGACTCCGTCGCTGAAAGCTTCCTTTGGTCTCCACAAGATCTCTGGTGGTAGAAGACCTGTTCCATCGAAGGCTTTACGGAACAGGTACTTCTCAATGCCTTTGTTTGGACAACGCATCTCCTTCGGCAGGGACAGGAAGTAGGAGGTGAAGTGGTGATCAAGGAACGGAACACGGAGTTCTAGTCTGTTGGCAAACATAGAGGTTTGAAATAATCGTCACTGTTTGAAGAGGATGTCAAAAAGCAATTCTTCACGTAAAGTTCCTCAAGATGTATCAACATACAAATGTACTAAGATGCAGTAAAATAAAGCTCCAGATTCAGCTTTAAAAATGGAAAATCAATTGATATCCATCTATAGAACTAATGTCATGCAAATGGGGATGTCAGAGTAGATTAGCTCTTGGAGGCTCCAACAGAGCTCTGAAAAAGAGAAATCAAACAGCTCTCACAAGTCTTCACCCATAGGGTACAATAGGATTTTGATAAAGACAAACATTTTCCATAGACACAAGCCAGATTTACTTCAGGCATATTCTTAAACAGGTCAACCCTTTCAGGACAGGAATTATTTCAATGATAAGTTGATCACATGTTTTCTTCATATTGGCAACAATATTATATTTCTTTTAGTTCTACATGGTTCTAATAAGGTGTAATGTCTTTGAAAACAATATACATGGTTAGAAGTTTTGTTGAAAAGTTGAAAATATTGCCAAGTTGGACAATTAAACAATGATTTTGAATCTCTCAATATGTTGCCAATTTAAGGATTTTAAAGGCGGTCAGTCGCCGGTTTCAATGGGGAAAAATCTGTGTTTGCTGATGCTGCAAAATAGTTCTTGCGCATACGAAACTAGGTCTAGTCGAAAGTATATTGAGGATCAGCGAAATTCCCTTCTCCTCGGCAAAAATCCGCATAGATCGCTGTGATATGTGTAAGTTGTACTGAATAGTGAACGAATACATGTTTTGCGCTATGTGTATCCTGCAATCTGCTGTCTGACGCCGTGCCATTATATTTACACTATAGAACAAAGCAATTTCATCTTTATTATGGATGACACTTTCAGTATTTCGGAGTTAGCGACAGATATCTCAATTCTAAACATGGAGGGAGATTTGGAGCCGACTGCCTGTAAATGTTCAGGAAGCTATATATGTAGCTGCTGCAGTGCTAATACAAAACAGGCAGACCGATGTGCCCTTGCAAGAGTGACGGTCATCCCTGCACACTGCAGTGTTCCTGCGGGGAAATGTCGCCCGTGCACCAACCGGGAACCCGATGGCGATGACGATGAATCAACTTCAAATGTGAGTAGATCATTATCGCAGCCTATTTATCCGAACCAAGGTCTATGCAACAAATTCGATCATTTTTCTTGCGGTTTGTCATTGTGTAATAACTAAATTAAGACTCAAGAGAAATAGAATTAAATTATAGTGTGAATGTGAGATGTCATGCACAGCCAGGGCCCAGGTCTGAGATACATGTAGTGTGTTTGTAAGAATCTTCATTCAAATTGAAACTGAAAGAAGAAGGAAGAATGAGGAGAAGAAGAAGAAGGAATCTATTTATAAATGAAGGTATGCCAAGATGTAATTAGAATCAACACCAGACATGTCAATTGGTGATTGGCAAACTGGTTTAACCTGTGTGAGCTGTGACGAAGTACCTCCCCCCCCCCCCCCCCCTGTAAAAAAACCAACAGAAATTGATTTGAAGGGGGAAGTCTAGTACAGGCTTTTGCAAGTCAGAGTCACAGTATGTTTGAATATATACACACATGTATGTATGTATATCACACATGTATGTATGGATATCTAATTGTGACTCCAAAGATTCAAATACACCTAGTGGTACCAGTTCACAAACAATATATCAATACATTGGAACCTATTAATATTTTTCCCTACAAATTTAATAATTTTATGATTTTTTCACCAAAACAGTATTTCTATACTTGAATTTTGAACAGGGTGGAATGTGTACTTTACATTTATTTTTTCCTTACTTTATTCACTGTTGTTTTTCTTTTTTCTTACTCAATGTAGAAATTTGTGATGGATCGAGGGAGAGCTGATCTAGAACGCGTCACCATCCAGTTCCTCTGCAGATTCACAAATGTTTACTTGGATGCCGTAGCAGCTGTAGAGCCTACCCAACCTGCTGAAGAAAGGCCTGGACCGAGCAGCCGGCCTGCATCATGGTGTAGATGTGGTGGAAGATATGTGCCCATGCCAAAGGAGGTAGAGAATGTGTATGTGTTGCCATGTCCGCACCTGCGTCATGACTGCTCAATACTTCACTGATGCATTTCTAAATGGCAATGTCTTGGGTTGCATGCATGGCAGCAAGCGACAATGTATTTCCAAGGGACATTCCGAGGTTGAATGAATCGAACCGGCATTATGCCTACAAACAATTCACGTATATATATTCACTAGGTCTAATATTCATCATGGGTACTTGGGAGCAGGAAACAGGAGAGTTGTTCCATCATGTGCTACACTGCGGATAAGGTATGCCTATCTATTCCCCACGAGGGCTTACAAGGGCTTCGTCAATTGAGTACAAGATTGAAATCCATCTAACATCAATACTGGTATTTTTTATGTCTCCTTTTATTGTTGAAATTTAGATCTGCTGGACATAGAACTGTTATCCTTCTTTAAAAAAATTGTTTATTATATTCACCTTTTTCTTGGTGATTGTAGTATGTATGTACAAAAGAAAGCATTTTTCTGTGTGTAATCATTTAACATAATATTTACGTTAACATTTATCAGAGAGGAAATATATTCATGTCATTTGAACAAACCAAAAATCTTATCTGATAAAGGGTTTCCGTTATGACATTGTATAAACTTCATTTTAATCTATTTTCCCTGTGTATTTCAACACATTCCATGACCATGAATATGCATGTCTTCTGTGATGTTTTTCTATTTATGGTGAATATTTAGTCTTAGTAGACCAGCCAAGAAGATTTTTTTTACTTTGGAAGGCATTTTTGGGTAATGCTCGGCGTTAATGCTTGAAGTCTTGCAAAAATACTGACGAATAACGTACGGGCGGATGCCACGCGCATTTTTGCCTAAAAATGCCATTTTTGGCTCAAAATTTGAAAGAATGTCAAAAATCACGATTTTTATTTTTTTGACCTAATATGTAATACCTGATTAAGACTTTCAAGTGATATCAGATTTATTTTGAGTTTCAAGTTATAAACCTAATTAATACACAATTGAAAGTAGGATATTACACACACATGTATGGCGTAATGAAACATAAAGCTGTGATTTACTCAAAATAATAGGTTGTGAAAACTACCAATATTTCAACGTTTTTTACCCAACGTAAATTTGTCATTTTAAACGCCTTTTCTTGATTAAACATATCATGTATATTGTCATGTCACACACAGAAAAGAAATTATCCGATAAGGTAATGTATAACTCATTTTATGATATCCCAAACAGAACGATGTGTTTTTACTGGATGCGCATTTTGACTGAAAAACACTATTTGAAGGTACATCTAGAGTGTATAAGGCAATTATCCCATGTTTATTAGTATAGTCTATGGGCCAAAAACTGAAATGTCTCCACACCCTTAGAAATAATCTTAAATGATTTTTTTTCCCTGTTAGATGGGACCATTAACTATCAGAATATGCTTCTTTGCCCTAAAATAAGAGGTGGGCGTGGCCACAAGGACTATTACCATGGCAACGGATCAAACACAGTAGAATTTACGAAAATGTCATGTATTCGTGATTAAGAAAGGACAAAAACACATTATAACATTTTAAAGTAATGTATCACAAGTTTCTCACTTGATAAAAACTCAAACAAAAGGTGTCCATCATGTTTATTTTATGGAAACAGTAAGACAAAAAAAACATATTTGAGCAACAAAAAAAAACCCACGATGCTACAGAAAAAAGTAAATATTAATATATTTGTATTGTACATGATTATCTTCTTTTTAATAGGACACTCACTTATCAAAATTTGTTTTGATAAGTGAGGGAGTAAAGGGATGATGGAGGAGACCACTAAATGTGTAGGCCGTTACCATGGCAACAAATAAATTTATTTATTATTGTTACCGCCTGTTTGATTATATTCACAAATTTAGTTTGGAATATAGTTTGGAATTTGATTTATAAAAAAAAATCTGTTGCCATGGAAACAGAATTAATGAAGATGACATCTTTCAACTAAAGAATGAAATGTAAGTAACCAATATAAAATATATAGCAATTAGATTAACAAACACCGTCAGCGATTAGAATCTGCTCGTTGGTTGTGAATGTGACCACTATCATAATAGCTATTACCAAAATTTGGTAGCTAATACAAAAAGTGGTGTTGTCTTTCTACCAGAATTTCTCTTTACTTGATTCCAATCTAGATCCAGAAGATTTGTGTTCGCTATTTAATGGGATACCAAAATTTTCACATTGAACATGATGACAAGACCTGCTACTTGATTCATTGCAAATTTTATTTATATACAGTGCGTATCAGGAAAAAGTATACCCAACTTAACTAGCTTCTAAAATATAAATTTATAACCTCTATGAGCTTGAAATTTATTTCATAGTAAAGAACAACTTATATTCTGTGCAATGATACCTTATATTCATAACTTTGCTGCCACGGATGACTCAGCAGCAGGCTTTTCAAACAGTATTGTCAAACCAACTATGCATTAATTAGTTACTTCAGTTGGAAAACAATTGCTGAGTTATTTTCATTTGATTTTGTGCATTTGAATAGAAGAGGTTTTAAAGTCAACTCAAACTCAAGAAAGGGCTTATTACAAGCTAAATTTCAGATTTTTTTTCTCCAATTGATAACACAATGTTGGCTTCATCTGCATCCCTTTTTTCAGGAAAGCCTTTTTAATGAGTCATTAAAAATGGACATTGTTAATTCTCAACGTGTATCCTTCTTTTCTTCTTTTAGTCTTTAAGGTCAGTAAACCTTTCAGTCCATGTGTTATTCTCAAAAGCACCGTGTGCACCGTATGCAGGTGGAATGGTGCTATTGAGTTTTTAGTTATCACGGGACAGGAAGATAGAAGGCTATTGAAATAAATTAAATATTGTCATCTGGATTGAAACAAAGTCATATGGAAGCTTAGATTACTTTAAACAATGAAGCATTGAAGCACAAAGGAGAATTTAACTTTTTACAAAATATTTTAGACTAAAATAGCAACATTCGTTGCATCAGCGTCAGCCCACACTTGGAACAAGAAGATTGTGATTGTTTGACTCTTTTTTTAAAAAACCCTGGTGCTCAGTCATCCATGACAAGGTCATATGGAAGCTTACATCACTTTAAACAATGAAGCATTGAAGAACAAAGGAGAATTTAACTTTTTACAAAATATTTTAGACTAAAATAGCAACATTCGTTGCATCAGCGTCAGCCCACACTTGGAACAAGAAGATTTTGATTGTTTGACTCTTTTTAAAAATCCTTGGTGCTCAGTCATCCATGACAACAAGGTCATATGGAAGCTTACATCACTTTAAACAATAAAGCATTGAAGCACAAAGGAGAATTTAACTTTTTACAAAATATTTTAGACTAAAATAGCAACATTCGTTGCATCAGCGTCAGCCCACTCTTGGAACAAGATTTTGATTGTTTGACTCTTTTTTAAAAAAACCCTGGTGCTCAGTCATCAATGACAACAAGGTCATATGGAAGCTTACATCACTTTAAACAATGAAGCATTGAAGAACAAAGGAGAATTTAACTTTTTACAAAATATTTTAGACTAAAATAGCAACATTCGTTGCATCAGCGTCAGCCCACACTTGGAACAAGAAGATTTTGATTGTTTGACTCTTTTTAAAAATCCTTGGTGCTCAGTCATCCATGACAACAAGGTCATATGGAAGCTTACATCACTTTAAACAATAAAGCATTGAAGCACAAAGGAGAATTTAACTTTTTACAAAATATTTTACACTAAAATAGCAACATTCGTTGCATCAGCGTCAGCCCACACTTGGAACAAGAAGATTTTGATTGTTTGACTCTTTTTAAAAAACCCTGGTGCTCAGTCATCAATGACAACAAGGTCATATGGAAGCTTACATCACTTTAAACAATGAAGCATTGAAGCACAAAGGAGAATTTAACTTTTTACAAAATATTTTAGACTAAAATAGCAACATTCGTTGCATCAGCGTCAGCCCACACTTGGAACAAGAAGATTTTGATTGTTTGACTCTTTTTAAAAAACCCTGGTGCTCAGTCATCCATGGCAGAAATGTCATGAATGAGGGACTATAGACAGACAATAAGCTATTCTTCACCATGAAGTAAATTTTAAAGTCACATCGATTACAACATTTTAATTAGAAACTATCAGAGTTGTGTATACTATTTTTGATAAGCACTGTATTTATGTATCCATTTATTTGAACTTATTCATACAGGCTAAAAGCATGATCAGTATAAAACTGTTTTGCATCATGTTCCGGCTTGTCTCGAATGGGTGGGGTGCGGGAGCGGGATGGGAGCGGGAACGGGCACACCCTTTCGAGACAAGCCCCCCCGGTTATCTCGAATGGACGCGTTCCCAGCGAGAAGTTCAATGCACGCGCCACCTCGAGACAACCGGGGGGGGGGCTTTCCTCGAATGAGTGTGTTGAGTAGACTTTTGTAACAGACGTTTTATAATTTTTTTTGAAAAATGTACTCTTGCTGGTTTTTTCGTTTTTCTTTTGTCTAAGATGTAGAAAATATAAAAAAACGGTATCTAAAAATGCTTTTGACAAGGAAATCATTATTTGTGCAAAATAAATAGGAGAATTGAATAATTATGCATTAAAACACACGGGGAAGAAAGGGCAAGTGGCGTAGCTAGGATTGTTAATTTATTTTTTTTTTTTTGGCGTGACCTGTTAAATATTGTGAAATTGTGTTACAGACATGTGCTGACATAAGCCAAGGTGTGTTTATCATCTTTCCAAAGTTAGAAACACCTTTTAATGCCACTATCATTCTATCAATACCCACGATCAAAAGTCAAAACTCATATCAAAAGGTCGTTTGTACCCGGCCCCCAACTCCCCATACCAGGGGTAGGCCTATGCTCGTAACTCCTTTTCAAAAGTGACCCCCTATTCCGGAGAAGTTGGAATTTGTTTTACCCCCTATCCCGGGGAATTTTCTTAGATATTGGACCCCCTATCCAGGCAATTTAGGAAATTAACCCCCCCCCCCCCCCCCACTATCCCCGGGAGGAAACCACCAGAGTCTGCGAAAATTGACCCCTATTTACATTTTCCGGGAATATTTTTTCATCTTCCTCATTCATCTTCCTATTTTCTTACTCACCCACCAATAAGGGGTGGGGCATGGCCATCTTGTGCCTCCCCCCCCCCCCGTAAAAAATACGCCGCAGTGAATTAACATTCTATTCTGGACTGTCTGCCCGACCAGACCTTTGAATTTTAAATGAACATTCCATTATGAATTCATGCAACCTCATACATTCATTTGACAACCCCCGTTTATCAGTGACGGCACCGGGGGGCATGGGGGGGGGGGCATTTGCCCCCCCCCCCCAGTCAGAAGCTTTGCCCCCCAGTTGCCCCCAATAATTTTCGGAGTGAAAAAAATAAAAGGGTGGAAAATTTTCTTTGTCCGCCCTTGCCCCCAACAATTTCTTTTGCCCCCCATTTGCCCCCCCCCCACCCCACTTTAAAAATCCTGGTGCCGCCACTGCCGGTTATATTTTCTACATCTTAGACAAAAGAAAAACGAAAAAACCAGCAAGAGTACATTTTTCAAAAAAAATTCTAAAACGTCTATTACAAAAGTCTACTCAACACACTCATTCGAGGAAAGCCCCCCCGGTTGTCTCGAAGTGGCGCGTTCATTGAACTTCTCGCTGGGAACGCGTCCCTTCGAGATAACCGGGGGGGCTTGTCTCGAAAGGGTGTGCCCGTTCCCGCTCCCATCCCGCTCCCGCACCCCACCCATTCGAGACAAGCCTCATGTTCCTGATGCAACAGGAATAAACAATAAGGTATAGCATAAATTGGTAACAATTTATAAGAAAAAAAGTAATATAGTTACATAATAAAAATATAGGTAATAAAATAATAAGTAAAAACAACAATAATAAACGGCTCTGAATATTTCAAAACTAACAAATTGAGTATATTATGTAATGTTAAGCCGAATGTGGAATGTGGATAACATCCATGTACTAATGAGACTGCAGGATTACAAAAAAAAACATGACCCGTAACTTTGTCGATTGTCATCTAAAATAAGAACCGTAAAAAGTCATCTTTGGAAATTTATTATTGAAAGTCACACAAAGACCATATACATACATGTATATCGATGATATTCATTAAGGTTAGCTGGCAACTAAATAATTACAAATTTAGTGTTGATGTAGAGTGTAGCGACTTAAAATTAAAACTAATTAATATTGGTCACAGACCAGGGCGGCAAAGCGTCTCGTGATTGGGGGGGGGGGGGGTAAAGAAGACACTAGCAGAAAAAGAACTTCTGTGGGAAAGGGGGCATTAAGAGAAAAGGCACTTTTTAGGGAAAAGGGAAAGGCATAAATGGAAACGTTAAAGTGAATACATAAGTTTTAGACATTATATACCCTACATTTTGAAGCCATCTCGGGAAAGATTGAAATAATCCCATTTGTTTCTCTCTTTACATTACAGTGTGCAGTTGAGTGTGACAATGTCATCATGAAAGACTGGATAGACTCGTTGTCGTCGCTAGGCCTTTCTGAGTTGGAGGTGGGGGGGGGGGGGGGGGAGTGTCGAGATCACTAATTTACGACGAACCTGAGTCTGTGTGCCACCGATAACCGATAAACCTTTGTTTGCGAACAACATTATTATTTATTTTTTGGGGGAGGGGCATGTGCAGAAGGGTTACAGCCTATAGCTAGAAGGTCCGATAGTAAGCGGGTCCGACAGACCGACACCCAATAGATAGAAGGTTCGATAGACCGAATGTACGAGAGGGTCCAATAGACAGACGGTTCTATAGACCGAATCGGCGGAGGGTCCGATAGTCCGAAGGTTCTATAGATCGAATGTCCAACGGGGTCCGATAGTCAGAAGGTCCGATAGATAGAAGGTTCGATAGACCGAATCGGCAAAAGGGTCCGATAGTCCGAAGGTTCAGTAGGGGTCCGATAGTTAGAAGGTCCGATAGACCGACAATAACGTAAAAAGGGTAAAATAAGTGGATACAATATGTTTTTAATAGTTTTATCTCATAAAAAGAAAAGGGTAATGCCTTATCTTCTTCTATGTGTATTGAAATAAACCGATGCACTAGGTCTGCAGGCCCACCCCCCCAAAAAAAAATGGGGTCCACCCATGCAGCTCAGCCCCCCCCCCCCCTGTTTAATTTTGCCACTAAACCGATGTATTGGCAATGGGGAACGCTGACCATTGTTTGAAACATGGAAATCTAATTATATGGTGCACACTAAAGCCCAGAGGCCCATCATGCTCGAAGCATTTTTATGCCTCCGGATACATTATGTTTTCGGGTTGTCCGTCCGTCCATCCGTCCCACTTCTCGTTACCGCGATATCTGAAGAATCATTTGAGGTAGGAACCTCAAACTTGGTACTAGTATGTATACTCATACGAAGATGAACTGATTAGATTTTGGGGTAAGTAGGTCAAAGGTCAGAGGTCACAGCGTTCAATTTACATAAACTTACATTAAATTACTGGTTTTTAGCCTCGTTATCAAATATTTCTAGAACAGTTTGAGCCATCAACTGAATTTAGGCGGAGGCATATAGGAGACGCAGTCGCATTCATCTTGTTTTCTAGTGGAGCAAGCTTAGGAAAGGGCGTCCCCTTCTAACACAAGTGTATTTTTTAAACAAGGAAATCTTATGGGGTGCACACTTTATAGTTGAATTTTCATTAAAAGTAACAAAAGATAAGCTTCTGACAACAAAAGATTCTGACCGATAATAATGAAATTGTTTCAATTAGGCCCTACCACCTTCTTGGGAGGGGGGGGGGGGCGTTTCCATTTTTTTAAGGGTTGCCAGGTGATATTTTACTACTACCTTGTGGAAAATTTTAGTCTGTGCACTCTGTCGGATAAATTATACCCTTTTTTTTTTTTTTTTTTTTTTTTTTTTTGGGGGGGGGGGGGGTGTGATTTCGAGAATAGTCAGACACCTCACTGCCCGAATATCAAAATATTCGGGCTTCTTGTTGCTGCAGGACGTAAGAGGTTCTTGCTGCAATCTAGGCCTAGTTTCTTGATTGTATGAGCGAGCAAAGCGAGCGAACGAGAGTGAGAGAAAATAAAGAAGAATTTTGTCTCCTGAGAATAGCTTCTAGCGTATTGTTTTTCCGTTCTCATAATCTCTGTAACATGTTATCGGCAACTTCTGTTCTCATATTGGGAAGAGATTATTGGTCACAGGCCATTATTTCTGAAAATTCATCTCTTTAATAGCCCCTTTAGGTCAACTTGCCGCTCGATTCCTTTCAGTTATGTTGCTAACATTTTTGAGTAGAAAAATAGCATAACATTAGCTAGAGATTCAAGATGCAAGATGCAAACCAAATAACTTCCATAAGACTTATTAATATAATTGGCATTGGTTTGTATATATAAATATGGCGATTATATTAATAACTAATATCAATAATGAAAATATAATGGACATTGGAAAATAACCCTAGCTAGTGAGCGAAGTTTTTGATTTTTTTTGTTTTCTTCTCTTTCCTTTCTGATTTCTTTTGTTTTTCTCTTCTTTTCCTTTCTTTTTTCTTTTCTTCTTTCCTTTTCAACCTCTTCCATTTTTGCTTTTTCTTTGGTTGGAACCCCCTTTTCAGGCATGAAAAGTGGGAGGGGGGGGGAGGGTATTCCCGCCCCCACATTTGAAAACGTCTGAAAACATAACGCCCCACATAATTTAACCACTTATTTTTTAACCACTTATCATTGTATCCAATATTTTACCCTTTTTACGTATTTATTGTCGGTCTATCGGACCTTCTAACTATAGGACCCTTTTGCCGATTCGGTCCATAGAAACTTCTGTCTATTGGACCCTCATGTACATTCGGACTATCGAACCTTCTATCTATCGGATCTTCTGACTATCGGACCCGTTGGTCATTCGATCTATAGAACCGTCGGACTATTGGACCTTCCTGCCCATTCGGTCTATAGAACCTTCTGTCTACTGGACCCTCTCGTACATTCGGTCTATCGAACCTTCTATCTAATGGGTGTCGGTCTATCGGACCCGCTAACTATCGGACCTTCTAGCTATAGGGATGACCCCGTGCAGAAGCAATTAACTGAATAATTTGTTCTCAACCTATATCAACCGTGAGTCTATTTTCATTTAATGATTAATAATAATACATAACATTTATATTGCGCTGAATACATATATTTCTAAGCGCCGAAGTAGTATTATTACCCTGGCTTTAGCCCAGGTGCCCTTTAAGGCGCTGAAAGCAGTCAAGGAATAAATTCCTACCATGTACCCATTTACTACACCTGGGTGGAGAGTGGCGAATGTAGATGAATGTCTTGCCAAAGGACATTCGTGCCATGGCGGGATTCGAACAGCGAACCATGAGATCCACCATGAGATCCACAGTCCGGTGACGTATCCACTATACCCCAGGACACCTCTATTTGATAAATCTAATTCGAATAATTTTTTTTTCCCTTGCCAATATCTAATTAAAGCACCACCTACAATCACTTGTTCCACATCAAATGAGTGTTAATTTCATATTCGCGAGCGAGCCCCTTTTCTAATGTTTGATTTTAATAATTATCATATTTAAGGGAATGTTAGGTTTTGACTGGGCGAGCGAGTGTAGAGAGCGAGCGGAAAAATAGTAATATCTCTCACTGAAAGAAATTGGCAGCATAAACGGAGTTTTCTTGGCAAGGGGCGGGGCGGGCACAATCGTATTTAAGGGAATGTTAATTTTGATTAGGCGAGCGAGCGTAGCGACCGATCAAACTTTGTTGACACTTGTCTTTTGATAATAATGTATAGCATAAACGGAATCCTCTTTCTACGAAGTGGGGGGGGGGGGGCAAATCGTATTTAAGGGAATGCAAATTTTATTTAAACTTTTTTAAAAATAATAATTGGTAGCATAAACGGGATCTTCTTTCTCCGAAGCGGGGCGGGAACAAGATATTTTATAAAATAAATGACTCTTTTTAGGGGTCAAAAGGGGACTTAATCGAAGGAAAACGCCATGTATCAGAATGAAAGGGGCAATAATATTGAGGATAAATATGGCACTCAACAGAGATGAAAAGGAGCACCTATTAGAAGGAAAGGATCACTTTATTGAAACAAAATTGAATAGGGGTACTTGTCTAAGTAAAACAGGTAACTCTCAGAATAGGGGAATAACAGATGAAGGGGTACTTATCAGCTTATGAGAATGCAAAAAAAAAATGTTGTTGCAAAGGAAAAAAAGCACTTATCGAAAGAAAAGGGGCACGTTGCAGATTTGAATAGGGGTTTTATCAAAAAGGAACGTATATTTACAAAAGGGACATTTTTAGAGGTGAAAAGAGAACATTTGTTAATAATTAAATAAATATATATAGCTACTATATTAGTTATTCTGCTGTGCTGTGATGTAATGTAACAGAACTCCCAACAATTCTACTGAATAAGCACACATTATAAAGAAAAAGGGGTACTTTGGGGATATTTTTAAGATGAGAAACTGTTCACGCCCAGAACGTACCACTTTTGCATGTCTCCGACTGTCAGGGGCTGGGGGTTATATATTCCCCCTGAAATTTGAGGTGGGGATGGCCTGTATAATCCCCCAATATTTTTGGATGTGAGAATTACAATACATCAACTTAAAACTATTAATTATCCAAATTCATTATTTAACAACATTAAATTATACAGAAAACCATTTCGGGATGCTCTAAATGCAAGTTTTATAGACAGATATTTGAAAAAGTCCCTGGTGTGGGAGGGGGATACCCCCCCCAGCACCTTCCTTTCGCCGGTCATCCCCCAATCAGGAACACAGATCCACACCCCTGTTCCCAAGGAAAGTTATAATAAATGACCTTAAATTACATTCCATGTATACAACTAAGGATTTATTTTGTAATATATACTATCTATTACAAGATAAAAATCATCTCTGTCTTTCATTATGAAAATATAAAATCATATCCCATCGAAGATTAAATGTGCTGACTGAGTGGTAATTTTTTTTGCACAGATTTGCACATTCATTGACTTGCATATTAGAATAAATGTACATTACTCCACTAGAGTCCCGGTTGTTTTACTGTGTTTACATAATTTACACAATATCATACATAACCCTCTTAATACTTAAGTCTGCTCTTCCCAAGAGTATAATTCCATTATCTCTATATGGATACATGACACATCATCACTGAATATTGTTGTTTATTTCTCTCACTTTCTGATATGATGTTCCAGCTCCTGGAGATTGACCCATTGCATTCACATGACTTTATATTTTTTAAAAGGAAAAACCTATGTGGACTGCACAGTGGATTTATACCATAACCATAATGATATGTATTAATGTTATAATGTTCATATAACATATATCATTTTTCCAGTTATAGTTAACGATAACTTATATTATAAAAATGAAATAAAGTTTGGCTTTTTCACGACAAATTAAAAGAAAAACCGAGATATCAAAGAATTTATTTATGCAATATAGCAAATTGTAACTTAAAATTTTGGGGTAAATATGATTCAGCATTATTCAAATAATGACAAGTATAATGTTAAAAACTGATGATTAATCCTTGAATAATTCTGCATAATGATTATAATCATTTCATTTGTAGACTTTAATTGATTATTTATTCATTTATTTTTTTAACTTGATGCATTAGTGTACTTTGTTTCTCTGATAATAATCTTCACATTAGCATCAACCATAACATGTTAAAAGAGAGGGGTTTTATCATCCATAAGTTCTGTGTCTCTGACAGTAAAGGCCCGATCAGACTTAACCACTTGCACTACAATAAAATAGTTGGACACTGCCAGGGGCAGATTTGGGAGTGCAATTCGGTTATAGGGAACTGCTCTGTGACCGGCCCATCCATCCAACAACGTATATGTAGGCAAGTTTTCTTACATATTCAATATGATTTTGGTACATTATCAATATACCTTGGCAAGACCGACTTCCGAGTGGTCGACCAAATGATGAAAGCCATGCAGAAGTAATTTTGATGGGGTGGGTGCTATATAGCTCAAAATCAGCTTTACAGCTTTTAAAGTTTGTGAGCGAGCAACAATTTTGACACTGTTTAGTCAAAACACTTTTTTCTAATATCTAGAAAGATTTGAATTGAAAGCCCAGAATATATATATTAAGAATGGACATTTGCTTGCATGTTGTTCAATTAGGAATGTGTGGTAATTTTCAAATTCCAATAGTTTTAATTGAGTTAATTCAATAAAATTAAATTAAACCAAAAAAAGGTTAAAATATTAATGTTAATGTTTTGCATTGTTTCATGAAACAATAATATGCATAACATTGGCTTTATGCAAATTATTGAGCCGATAATGCCATAAGGTCACTTTTCCTTTTGTATTTTATTATATGAAATTTCAAATATTTCAGTTTTCTTCTCCAAGAATGTAAAACAAAGTTTGACTCCTCGTAGAATGTGTACGATCATCATTATTATAACTTATTGTGATACAATGAAGAGAATCTTTATAAACATCTATGAAAAAATGAAATATTTGAAATTTCATATAATAAAATACAAAACGAAATGTGAGCTCATCACCGGATCACTAATTTGTATGCAGCCCAAGTTAAGCATATCACTGTTTTACGAAACAATGCAAAACTTCAAAATGCAGTAAATCTCTTATTTTTATCTGATTTTGATATTTTTTACTGTTTCGTTTATTTAATTTTACTCTACTGATTCAACTAAACTCATTATTTGGGTGGACTTGGCCTTTAAAGTAGCTATTCAAAGAAAATCATAAATATGGCAATTAATGTATCACTATAGAAACTGGGAAGCTTACAGATGGCAATCGTATAAGTTTTATGTCAACTGCGTATCTGATGATTATAAAAACAACATAAATAAAAGCTCTTCTAAGCATCTGGAATATCCGAGGATTCGCCAGAAATATAGCGATGTTTTGATGTCGTCACACTAGGGACCGATCCTGCTTAAGCAAACGACGTCCTATAATGAATGAACGTAATTGCAATGCAATTATTTATCAAATTATAAAGAGTTTGGTATATTTAAACATGACCTTATTTCACACCATTCTAAAAGGGAAAGTGAAACTGATTCTGATAACTAAAACCGTTTGATTGTAAATACACAGGAGAAGGGTCAATGATCAATGAAATAAACCCCATTTTCAAATTGAAAAGCCCTCCGAATAATATCACAGATTGTATTCGTTCCCTCTTGAAACGCCGAACATGCCCCGGTGCAAGCAGCTGAAAATACAATGGCGTCTTATTTTGTTTACAAGTGACTGATTCCTTTATTTTTTTAACGACTAACATTAAGACTGACGCTAGTCAAGTAAGAGAAATAAGTGAAGAGGAGATGACAAAACAGGCACTGAAAAATGTGTAAGATGTTATGGGACATCGTCTGCTTAGACAGGACTGGTCCCTGGTGTGTCGTCACACATCTCAGCAGCGTTCGAGGAGCTCTTCAGCTGCTATATCGGGGGCTGTATTTTACCGTTTTATAATTGATAATAATCATTACTTCAAATGTTTCCAAGCGTTGAATTTGGATAACCTTGTTTAATTTATGCCATCTATGCAATAATAAGTATTAAGCCAATATTTAAAATCATTAAAGTTCTACTTTAAGACAAACAAGCTGATTCTGATAGCTACGGTGAAAAATAATAAGATTCATTTGATATTGTTCAAATTCAGTTTGTTTAACATTTTATTTTGTATTGGTAGGTCACATTTCTTTCTTTGAAAGATTTCATCTTCATTAACATTCTGTTTCCATGGCAACAGTTTTTATAAATCAAATTTAGCTCTACTCCAATTAACTAACATTTTTAATATAATCAAACAGACGGTAAAAGTTATTAGATGTTTACCATAATTTCATGTTGAAAACAACCATAGTATTTTGTTAGAAATACAACACAATAATATATTTGTTACCATGGTAACGGCCTACACATGTCGTAGTCACATCTATCACCCATTTACTAAAAAATGTATAAGTGAGTGTCCTGTAAAATAGAAAATAATAATGGTCAATATCAATACTTACCTCTTTTTAAGGTAGCATCAAGGGATTTTGCTCAAATATCATTCTTGTTCTTACTGTTTCCATGGAAACAGCCATTTTCAAACACGACGGACACTTTTTATAACTCTTATTTGGGTTTTAATCAAGTGAGAAACTCTTGATACATTACTTTAGAATGTTACAATGTGTTTTTGTACTTTCTTAATCACGAATGCATGACAGTTTCTTAAATCCTCTTGTTTTTTATCCTCTTGTTTTTTATCCGTTGCCATGGTAATAGCCCTTGTGGTCACGCACACCTTTTAATTTAGGGCAAAGAAGCACATTTTGAGAGTTAATGGTCCCATCTAACAGGAAAAAAAACTCATTTAAGATTATTTCTAAGGAGGTGGGGACACTTCAGTTTTTGGCCCATAGACTATACTGATAATACATGGGATAACTGCCTTTGTACATGTTCACTCTAGATGTACCTTCAAATAGAGTTTTTCAGTGAAATGCGCATCCAGTAAAAATACATCGTTCCATTTGGGATAACATAAAATGAGTTATCTATCACCTTATCGGATAATTTCTTTTCTGTGTGTGACATGACAATATACATGATATGTTTAATCAAGAAAAAGTGTTTAAAATGACAAATTACGTTGGGTAAAAAACTTTGACATATTGGTAGTTTTAACAACCTATTACTTTGAGTAAATCACAGTTTTATGTTTCATTATGCCATACATGAGTGTGTAATATCCAACTTTCAATTGTATATTAATAGGGTTTATAACTTGAAACTCAAAATAAATCTGATATCACTTGAAAAGTCTTAATCAGGTATTACATATTAGGTCAAAAAAATAAAAATCGTGATTTTTGACATTCTTTCAAATTTTGAGCCAAAAATGGCATTTTTAGGCAAAAATGCGCGTGGCATCCGCCCGTACGTTATTCGTCAGTATTTTTGCAAGACTGAATTACATAAACTTCAATAAGAATTTGCCATTTGGTGATCATAAGAAGTGGTTGATCAAAACGATTGTAATATATTGTATCAATGCATGTAATTACAACCAAACAAGACCACTTGCCAGCGTATAAGTGATTGTGTGTGACATACATTTAGTAACATATCTTTTGTACCTATCTGTGTTCCTGATTGTAATCATTTTATTTAGGTATTTATGGTATTATAAACTGCAATATGTCAATGTTGCAATATTCAATGAAAATACCCTTGCCAGCATATTCCTGTGTGAATGTCCATAATATAATGCAATATGAAAACTATACATACAGTTGTGTATGTCCAAAAAAAAATCTGCCAGTGAACGTTGCCATTTCCAGTTGAATGTTGGGTAGCCTTTGATAATGTGATCACACTAAATAGTGAAGTTGTTTTCCTTCCAAGATTTACTTTTATTCTGATCTGTTTACACTGTTTGTTTTAGAATTTGCTTATGCATAGATCCACAAACCTTTCCTGAAGTATGCCTACATGTATACTGTTGAAAGTATAGTTTTACACTTCTCAGCTGATTTTTGTATTATATTTATTACAGTTTGATATACATGTATTCTAGATCCACAAACTTGCCTTGAAACATGCACATTTAGTGTTGCAATAATAATTTTGCAATATGAAGTTGATTTCTTCTCATACTAGTTGTATAGATTTATCAGAAGTTATATAATTTTTAAGAAACGTATGTATTATGCATACAGGGACATTTCTGTTAATTTTTTTATATGCCATTTGCTATTCCATATGGTATGCCTATATTCTGTTGAAAGTATAGTTTTATACTACTGAGCTGATTTTTGTATTATATTTATTACAGTTTGATATACATGTATTCTAGATCCACAAACTTGCCTTGAAACATGCACATTTAGTGTTGCAATAATAATTTTGCAATATGAAGTTGATTTCTTCTCATACTAGTTGTATAGATTTATCAGAAGTTATATAATTTTTAAGAAACGTATGTATTATGCATACAGGGACATTTCTGTTATTTTTTTTATATGCCATTTGCTATTCCATATGGTATGCCTATATACTGTTGAAAGTATAGTTTTATACTACTGAGCTGATTTTTGTATATATTTTAGTGTTCACAATATAGTTTCAATGTTCAGTTGATTTTTACTCTCACTTGGGTAGTTTTATTACAAGTTATACATGTATTATTTTAAAGAAACTTAAAAAGTATTACATACAGGAACACCTTTTATACTTTTCTTTTTCCTTGTGATTTGCCATTTGCAATGGCACTGCATGTAACATGTAAGGAAGTAAATGAAGACAGCATGAAAAAGTACTCTTCATTGTGTGTACGTGTCACAAGTTTTGAAGTATTGTAATCTACATTCCTTTTATTTCATTTTATTTTTGTATAGTGGAGCATCATTAATGAACTTCTTGGAACCAAGGAAATTCCCTCTTTATATCGAAACCTTGTTATACCAGGGCTAAAAAACAATAGAATACAAAAAAAGTGGGACTGGCAAAAATACTGTCTTATAATGAGTTTGTTATACCATTGCTCTTTATAAGGAGGTTCCACTGTACAATGTATATACGTGGAGGAAGGCATATGGAGTGAGATAGGAGAGAAGAGAAACAGGAGGGAAATAGAGAGAGAGAACAAGGGAGAGAACAAGGGAGAAAAATTATCAAGGTCATGAGAGAAAGAGAGAGTGAAAGATAAGATAGAGAAACGGAACGAGCTAGAATCAGGGCTGTCAAGTAAAGTTTTCCTCCTCAAGTTTATCAATACAAAATTAAGATTAATCTATAATTCTATTATCAGGCCCCCTTTTTATTTCTTATTTAAAAAATAATTTCTGTCAACTCTTTGCACGATGGCCATTCACGAAGTTAGTGTCCAGTTTTTAAAGATCGATTCCCCTCTTTCGAAATCAGCCAGAGAAGAGAAAGAGGAGGGAGAGAGGGAGACAGAGAGAGAGAGAGAGCGAGAACAAGGGAGATAAATTATCAAGGTCATGAGAGAGAGAGAGAGAGAGTGAAAGATAAGATAGAGAAACGGAACGTATAAGTGAGAATAAAAGAGAGCGGAAGGGAATATTATTGGGTGTAAGGCCATCGCCAGGGCTCACCACCAGGGCGCACCCGGCGCTGGCGACCGTAGCCCGTGGAGGTACACTGTACGATTTGCAAATGGTGTGCAGCTCAAGCAGATACAACACGAACTTTTTATTCAAACTTTCCCTGGAGGAAACAAGCAGCCCACATCCAAATTTATTTCTTTGTGTTCAATCCACAAATTGTACGCGCTGTGGATACGTAATCTCGTCTGACTGTCTCTCCTCTCGACCTCCACTTCGTTCGAAAACCGCTTTTATTTTCGTGCCTCTAGCCTAGGCATAGACCATAGCATGGAGTATCCCCGAAACTGAAACATAGCGTATTGCTGGCAAGCTTAGCTCTCGCCCCTGCGCTGGCAGGCTATTTACAAATTGTCCGAGCGATTCCGGAAATCTCCGAACTTGCCTTAGGTGGGACAGCATAGAAATACACGGGCACCGACGACTGACCGCCTTTAAAAGAGTATTTTTCGATTTAAAAATCCCTGGCATCAAACAAAACATGGTCATGCAACTAAAATTGACATAGTGAGTGCAGAAAAATATTTGTTCTTTCTACTCATGCATTTGGTATATTTTTTAGAGCTCTGAATCATAAGTAATTGAGCCAAACCACAAAATGTGGCCAATTGTCTCGAAAGGTTAATATATATCCTTTAAATCTTCTATATAGAATAGAAAAGGGTAATTTTAGAACTTCTCCGTACCCATGAGCTGATGTGGTCCTATCTGCACGCAGCACGTCATAGAGATAAAGATCCTTTAGTAGTCTCCTACTCTCATCATCTCCAGCCGATGCATTGGGTTGCTTGTGGAAATAGATGTATCCCTGAGCCAGTTCGTCAGATCCTTCACCAGAATATACTACAATGGTGTCTGTCTCCTTGCTGATGTATCGAGCTACCAGGTACATCCCTGAAACAAATACACATACTGAGATATTGAAACTTGTACCAGTACAATCCAACCAATACATAATGACTGCTTAAGGAAGATAGAAGAAGCTTTCATTTATGTAGACACAGATGCGGTTCCTGTTACACAGGTCTGAGAGGAAAAAATGTTTAATGAAAAGTGACCTTTAAGTAGTGACCTTTAAGTAGACATTAATAGATAAGTCGATGCTGATTCTATGAAGCACATAAGTCTGTTATGCATGACACTGTACCTTGTGGCTTGAGAGAGGGGAATGTAAACAAATTAACACAAAACTCAAGGTTTGTCAAAGTATAGCAGGTTTGATTTTTACAAACAGACAATGTCTTTGGATTCAGCTGCATTTATCTATTTATTTATAGATAAATTACAAACAGAAGATGAGGATAATGCAGGTGAGGATGAAGAAAAGAGAATGTCCTTACCAACTGAAGCACGGATGGTAGTGATGTCATAACTCTCAATGGACTTGATCACATGTTCCACTGCTTCGATGCCTTCTTCAGGTGTGAAGGATATCTCATGGTGCTCGCAACCAATGTGAGAGGCCACCTGTGAAGAGTATTCAAAGACACATTCACTGCAGATAATTCTAGAGGCACTAACACCAATCAAGAGGTAATATTGAAGGATATAATCATAACAATGATGATATTGGCTTCTTGTACTGCCCTCATATTGACAACCCATGGTGCTCAAAAAAAAGTACACCAGTATTACCCTAACGCTAGCTGAGCTACTGATTCCTGGGGAGCGTTTTATCAAGCGTTTTGTTAGTGATTATTACTGACAAATTTGCTCTCAGCCAATGAGATGCAAGGATTTCAGTAGCTTATAACAGTTGACGGTAAAAATCACTGACAAAACGCTTGATGAAACGCTCCCCAGTGCTCCTACTAGGGACCCTTCTATTTCATCTGGGTGGAGTGTGGTAAACGTGTCTTGCGAAACTACACCAGTGCTATGCCGAGGCCTTTGCATTTTGTGTTAAGTGTTTACACCACTTCACTTATGTAAAAACAGAAACTTTCACGACATAACATTTTCATGAATTGTTAATGACGGCCAATTTTGCAGCAATAAACTTTCGCGAATTGCAATAATTTATGCTGTTTCAATTATTATTTGATTAATTCGCAGCATGAAACTTTCGCGAATCTTGACCATTCGCGAAATTCGTGAAAATTTCATGCATGCGAAAAGTTCTGTTTTTACAGTATAATGCTTCACCATCCAATTGTAATAGATGAATGCACATCATATACATATTAGACATCGTCATACATTGTCCAGGTGTGGGGTATCAATAAAACGAGAGTCACTGAGAGGTCATGCTTTGCATATGTTCAGTCGAATCCAATTTAGGTCCATGAAGCCTAAAAAACCCTTGAAACAGATAGGTAATATGGAATAGCCTGAAAACTGTCACCCCTGATGGAGGCATACCTTTCTGGCAGCGATAATATCAGGACTGCCTTCCATTCCGATTGAGAATGTCTGAAGAGGATACTCCATTTTTGCCTCTCCCATCAGCTTCATCACCAGGGCTGATACCAAACTAGAATCCAAACCACCTGATTAATGAATAGAGAGACGGACAGACAAACGGAAAAGAGAGAGAGATAGACAGAGAAGAGAGAGAGATAGACAGAGAATAGAGACAGAGAGACAGAGAGACAGAGAACAGAGACAGACAGAGACAAGAGAGAGGCAGAGACAAGAGAGAGACAGAGAAGAGAGACAGAGAGACAGAGAGACAGAGAAGAGAGACAGAGAAGAGAGACAGAGAAGAGAGACAGAGAAGAGAGACAAGAGAGAGACAGAGAAGAGAGACAGAGAGACAGAGAGACAGAGAGACAGAGAAGAGAGACAGAGAAGAGAGACAGAGAAGAGAGTCAGAGAAGAGAGTCAGAGAGACAGAGAGACAGAGAGACAGAGAGACAGAGAAGAGAGACAGAGAAGAGAGACAGAGAAGAGAGACAGAGAAGAGAGACAGAGAAGAGAGACAGAGAAGAGAGTCAGAGAAGAGAGTCAGAGAGACAGAGAGACAGAGAGACAGAGAAGAGAGACAGAGAAGAGAGTCAGAGAAGAGAGTCAGAGAGACAGAGAGACAGAGAGACAGAGAAGAGAGACAGAGAAGAGAGTCAGAGAAGAGAGTCAGAGAGACAGAGAGACAGAGAGACAGAGAAGAGAGACAGAGAAGAGAGTCAGAGAAGAGAGTCAGAGAGACAGAGAGACAGAGAGACAGAGAAGAGAGACAGAGAAGAGAGACAGAGAAGAGAGTCAGAGAGACAGAGAGACAGAGAGACAGAGAAGAGAGACAGAGAAGAGAGACAGAGAGACAGAGAAGAGAGACAGAGAAGAGAGACAGAGAGACAGAGAAGAGAGACAGAGAAAGAGAAAGAGAAAGAGAAAGAGAAAGAGAAAGAGAAAGAGAGAGAGAGAGAAAGATAGAGAGGAGAGAGGAATACAGGGAGGGAGAATATAAATGAGGGAAAATGGAAAAAAAAGAGAGAAAAACTAAAGCTCTGAGCATTACAGACATAATTGTATAGTGCCTGGAAAAAACATATTTCAGTTAGAGGTTTATTGTCTTGTACTTCAAATGTTTAAGAAATGATGTGTGCGTGCGTGTTTTTCACAATCTTCCTATATCAAGTATATGCATTGTAAGATTATGATAAAATTGTAAAATCAGCACTGATTTTCTTATTTACTATATAAATCTATATACCTACCTATTATGCCTGTAGTCTTGACTACGGGACCCCTTCGAGAATTTATCACACATGAGTCACAATATTGTGCGCACCCCCCGTAATCCTATTGTCCCCTTCGCCACTCACGCGCGTCAATACGCTACGGCCATCTTCCTCTTTTGCGAGCAATCCCAAGTAGAAACATGTTGCTTGCAAGGTGAGGGGAAGGAGGGAGGGTCATAGGTAGGTATATAGATTTATATAGTAAATAAGAAAATCAGTGCTGATTTTACAAATTTACTGCAATAAATCATATATACCTACCTATTATGCCAGACCAGCGCCAACTCAAAGCCCGGGAGGCATGTTTCGAGCAGAAGGGAATAGGATTACACCAAAGACTACAAAGAAGACACAGCGGCATTCAAGGTGGCTGACGCAAACAAAGCTTCACCTGCGGGAATATCCCTAAGGTAGCAAGAAATGAAGGAATTGGGCGAACGCCAATAAGCAGCCTTCAAAATATCAACAAGCGCCACACCTTGAAACAGAGCCCAAGAAGTGCTGACACTACGAGTATCATGAGCACGAGGCTTACTGTCGGATAAAAGAGCCTCTGTGCCAGCGGCCCTAATAGCTTCAACAATCCATCTAGAGATGGAATCAAGAGAGGCAGGAGAAAAAGGCTCTCTAGTGATCAGGAACAACTGATCATCCTTACGATAAGACTTAGTCTTATCAATATACCATTTGAGAGCCCTTACAGGACACCAAACTTTGTCCTCACGCACCGAAGAAAAGTTAGAAAGCGGACAAAGAAAAATCTCAACAGGGCCAGAGGCGGCTGTCTGATTCTTGGCCACAAAAGAAGCCCTAGGAATCAATCTAACGCCTTTTCTCTCCCAGCGAACATGACCAGGAGTAAGACAGAGAGCATGAAGAGTACTGCGCCTCTGCCCAGAGGCAATAGCTACCAAAAAAGAGCGTCTTAACCGTAAGATGGAGGTTTCGCCAAGGCCTCCAGGACCTTAGGCAGACTCCAAGACGGCACTAACTTAGAAAACGAAGGTCGTTTCAGAAAGAACGAACGAATCAAACCACTTAGTAGCGGGGAATTGGAAATCCCCGAACCATCCGAGAAACCCGAATGAATGGCCCCGATCGCCGAACGGTAGCCTCGGATAGTAGAAATAGATCTCCCTTTGTCAAATAACGAGATTAAGAAATCCGCAATTGAACCAATAGGAGCCTTAGAAGGGGTTTGATTTCTCTCTTTGCACCAAAGGAAAAAGACCGAGAGACGGGAATTGTAAATTTCCCTAGTAGAAACCCTACGACTGGACATTAAAAAGTCCGCGGCTCTATCAGAGAGACCCGACTGTCTTGCAGATTCCCTGACAGGGGCCAAGCAGTCAAATGAAGAGACTCCGGATTGTGGTGAAGAATCCCTGATAGGGGCTGTAACACCAGATCCGCTCTTAACGGGAGAACTAACGGTTGAGCCCTTAGAAGGCTCATAAGTTCCGGAAACCAATTCCTCCTGGGCCAAAAGGGAGCTATTACAAGCACCCTCGCCCGATCTTCCCTGATTTTCCGCAAGACACGCGGAATCAGTTGGAAGGGAGGAAAGGCGAATCCCTGAAGGTTCTCCCAGCTGAGGGAGAAAGCATCGAGAGCCCATGCTCCCTGATCGCGAACACGGGAGCAATACTTCGGCAGCTGGTGATTTAGCACCGACGCAAATAGATCCACTTCCAGTGGACCTAGGCAACTGCGAATGCGGCAAAATACCTCCGGATGGAGCGTCCATTCCGATGGAAGATACCTGCCCCGGGACAGAAAATCCGCAATGAGGTTTTCCCGACCGGGGATGAAAGAGGCCACGGGTGTGATTGCCATGCGACGACACCACCTCCACAGCTGAGCTGCTAGGGCATTCAGGGCAACCGAACGAGTGCCTCCCTGCCGATTGATATATGCCGCCACAGTAACATTGTCCGTGAGAATCAGAACCGAACGACTGAGAAGTCGACTTCTGAAATGGAGCAAGGTCAACAGAACTGCCATAAACTCCAGGACATTGATATGAGGAAGAGTCCCAAGATGAGACCAATCCCCCGCAACCGTGCTGCCGTTGCAGTGTCCTCCCCACCCCAACCGAGAGGCGTCCGTCAAAACCGATATCGACGGAAGAGGGGCAGAGAAGGACCTGCCTCGCGCGAGAAACACCTCGCTCGTCCAACAAGAGAGAAGAGACTTGATCCCTACTGGTACTGGAACCCAGACCGAAAGAGAGTCTTTTCCCGGCTTGAAGAACCTGAGGAGATGTCTCTGAAAGGGTCTCATGAGGAGCCGGCAGTCCTCTAGAACATCGACTAGACTGGCTAGATAACCTAGAAACTGAAGCCACTGTCTGGCCGAGACTCTTCTGGCCAGCAAGAGCTTGCGAGCCGCAGAGACAATGGTGAGAATCCTGACTCGACTGGGCCGAGCCAACTGATTCCTTATGTCTAACACCGCCCCCAGAAAAACTGGGCTGCGAGTGGGAACTAACTCTGACTTCTCCCAATTTATTAGGAAACCTAAGTCTTGAGTAAGAGAGACGAGCAAACGAGTCTCGTCCACCAAGCGATCGCGCGACTCCGCAAGGAGAAGCCAATCGTCTAGGTAACAAAACAACCGCAGGCCGCGACGCCTCAGAGAGGCCGCTAGCACCGCTACAACTTGAGTAAAAACCCGAGGGGCCGGGCGCAGCCCGAAGGGAAGAGCACGAAAACGATAAGTCTCCGAGAGGAAGGAGAACCCCAGAAGATCGCGAGATGCGCGATGAATGGGAATGTGAAAGTACGCGTCCTTGAGATCTATCGAGACCGCGTAGTCTTCCCTTTTGATCAACGGAAGAATGGAGGCAAGAGTCTCCATCCGAAAATGAACCTGAGGAATGAACTTGTTTATTCTTTTCAGGTTCAGTATCAAACGAAGTTTTCCCGAGCGCTTGGGAATAACGAAAATTGGAGAAAGGGAAAGAGACGGCCTGTCTCTTACCCTTTCTATAGCCCTCTTTTCCAAAAGAGACTCGATCTCCTTTGAAGCATGAGACCGAGACAGGGCAGACATGGGAGGTGACCGAATTCTTATAGCCCCTCCGGGGAGCGAGGGGCAAAGATCTATGAAGAATCCGTCTCGCACGACGGAGAGAACAAACACGTCCCCGGAGATGGCCTCCCAAGCGGGGAGAAACGCATGAAGTCGGCCACCTACCACATTCGGTCGAACAAGCGCTCGGGGAAAAACATCAAAAACCAGGCTTGGCCTTCTGCGAAGCCATCGCCTTACCACGAGAACCTCTCGAAAAGCCCCTGCCACGACTCCCTCTCCCACGAGAAGGAGCTGACTGAGGCTCAGGAGGCGGGACCCTAGACACGCGACTGCGTTGACCCGAAACGGGACCAGCAGGTCTACGCCGAACAGGGGACTGCTTAGTCATATCCGAGATCTGCTTTCGCGCATCGATCTCTCTTTGAAACACCGTAGCGAATTTACCACCAAAAAGCGAAGGACCCCGAGACGGAACATCTCGGAGAAGTTGAGCAATGCCCGACTCTCTAACACCCAGTGCCGAGAGAGCCGAGGTCCTGCGACGGAACGTAGCCGAAGCAGCTGCGGTGGAAAGCTGCGACCACTGCAGACAAAAAAGAGTATGCAGCAAGTCGTCAATAATCAGCTTGTCACCATCGGTAACATTCAACTCCTCCGCCCTGGACCTAAGGTCGGAGAGAAGCCCTTGAAAAGCCGCCAAACACATCCCTGACCTAATGTGGTTTTCAATATTAGACCAAATCTTATCCTCCGCCCTGAACGCAGCGGAGGTAAGCGGATTAGTCGCCCGCAAGCGACGACCAACCTCTAAAATCTCAGGAGAAAGAATCTTAGCCTTGAAAAAGCTGTCTTGGTCCTGAGAACAAAAGGCAAAGGCCTTACCCCTGACCGCATTAGATCGCTTAACCAACAGCGCGGCCTCAATGCGGTCATACTCCAGCTTGAAAACCTCCTCAAGAGCAATACCCTCAGAGGAGACCTGCTGCTTGAAATTCCAACGCGAAGTCGAACCCTGCGCGCGGGTTGACTGAACTTCAGGGAGATATTTGGACAACAAAGCAATCGCTTCCACTCCACAGAGATTGAGCGATTGAGACTCCGCCTGCCCAAGCGATTCGGGAACCGAAGCTTGAGAGGACGCATCCAAATCTGGTTCCACCCGAGTGGAATGAGACAAAGGAACGCTAACAAAGGCCTCCGCAGGCAGGTCCCCGCATGATTCACCAAAAGTCTCCTCGCCCGGCGGAGCCCCAAGGGCCGCGGGAATAGGAGGCACATGCGAATCAGTCTCAGACAAAGAGGAATCAATCACAAAAGGCTGATTAGACTCAAAGCAAGATCCCTGAATAGGGACAGAAGTCAGGGTTGAAGAAGCCGGTACAAAGGACCAACCCTGATTCTGAGCAAAAGCCCGCATCATACTGAACATGTCAGCTTGAGAGGAGCTAGCCGGGTTAGCCAGGCCAGACGGGCAAGAGGCCGGCAAAGCCTTGCCGCATTTTGCCTTCTTCTTGGCCTTTTTCTTGGCTGGCTCGACAAGAGTCGTAGCCGAAACCCTTTTCTTAGAACGCTTAATCGGATTCGTTCGGATCCCCGAAGCCTCTTCGGAAACACGAACCGATCCCTCCGCGGAGGGACGTTCACTTCCCATAAAGGGATTGGAGCGCTCATGGCGTAAGCCTAGAGAATCGCCCAAATCACCCATATTGGATAGGCAAGAAGATGCCATAGCCATGGGTTGGGAGCTAAAAGCTCCCAGTGCGTGGGCAGACCGAGATGACTCGGTATGTGCCCGATGACTACTAAAGGCGTGTGAACCCACTATTGGACCGCTCGAAAGCAGCAATAGGGGAGCACTAGTAGTCACGCACTCAGGTGAAAACACCTGTTGCTCCGAAGAGCGTCCATAATTGTTAGCTCGAGCATTCCCATCAGCTGGCAACTGAGACAGCCCAGAAAGTACTCGTTCCCCCATATGGCGTTTGCCGGGGGCTAGGGTTTGAGAACCCAGACCAACATGGACTAAGCCCGTGGGTTGCCCTGCAGTAGTGGGGCGCGTCTCCCCTAACGGATCAGAGCGAGTGAACGCTACCGTACGGGAAACAACAGCCCCCCCCCTCTGGTCTCAGCGACCGGGGGATTGGATTCGAGATATCCAAACCACTAGAATCTGACGCCACCCACCCCGAAACCACAGGCTTCGGAGTTGACAATCCCGATTCAGTTAACGCCACCCGTCCCGAAGCCGCAAGCTCCGAGACTGGCAAACTCTGCAAGGGAACACCACTAGGCAACTTACCTTTAGCCCTCCTCCCTCCCCCGCGTACCGCTGTACTCGGGGGAGTTCTGGAAGGCCGAGTCGTCTTGCTAGACAACTCTTCGGAAGAAGCAGGTCTCCTTGACCCAGCTGCTTCTTCTTCCGAATTCATACCACTGCAATAAAACAGACAATAAAGTATACTTTTCAAAATAAGAAATACTTCAACTGAATGCAGTAAATAAAACTAAAGTTTATTTGGGAGATACGCACTAAAGAAATTTTCACAGCCTAAAAAACGTAAGAACAAACACCGAACCCAAAGGCTCGGTGACAAATGGAAACACCCGCAAACACAGAAATATCTACGTGGGGCTGACCGTGAAAGAGAAAAGTAAATGCCAAGAAAGGGAATCAAAAAATCCCTTGCAATCGTGACTACTAAAACACAAAGTACTATAATCTAAACGAATATAGATACCTAAAAGTGCTTTAACTATGCGAAAAAGCGCACCTAAAAGATACTATACGACCTGATTTCAGGAGCGCTGTGACTATACGTCCTATCTCGTCGGGGGCGAGCAAGAAAGAGGAAGATGGCCGTAGCGTATTGACGCGCGTGAGTGGCGAAGGGGACAATAGGATTACGGGGGTGCGCACAATATTGTGACTCATGTGTGATAAATTCTCGAAGGGGTCCCGTAGTCAAGACTACAGGCATAATAGGTAGGTATATATGATTTATTGCAGTAAATAAGAATAGACACAGATACATGTAACTATGCAACAGAATGCAAGTACTTCATAATGGTCAACATATTTCTTGGAGACATTAATTTTTCCCCCACATTGCTTATTCTCTCACCGTTTCACTGCTCCTACTTGGGGTGCATCTCATTCAAAAGACACTCACTACCAGTTTCTGAATAAGCATGAACTTAATAAGTCTTTAAAATTATTTTGAAAATACTTTCTTGTTTTGTAAACGATATCTGTAACTATAAACTAATGAGACTTACCTGATAACATACAGCCAATCCGACGGCTGCTCATCAATCGCTTCTTGACTGCTTCAGTGAACAGAGCACGGATGTTGGCATGTACATCTTCATCTGTTGAAGTAAAAGAATAGCGTTTGAATCATTACAAATTGATTTCTGTGAATGACTAACTGCATTTCTGACTTTTTCATACAGACATGAATCACAGAGAGACAGACAATATGGATGGGGTTAGAGAGAGAGAGGGGGGGGGGGGGGGGGGGGGGGGGGAGGAGGGAGAGAGAGTTTTTTGTGATATAAAAGAAGACCACCTCCTTAAAAGCATCTCAAGGCAGGCATTATTATATTTGTTTTTATTTTTTCTCTTGCCTCTCTCACAATTTTTTCACATTCACACTCGTCTTACCTTCTGGTTGAATACTGCCCTCTACAGAGGCCCACTTTGGAGTCTGTTCGAATGAGTGGAACTGGATGAGTTCCAGAGGGGATACCTTGCCGCTGGGTAGGAGGTTGAAACTCTGTACATGACCAGGAGGGAAGGGTTTGATGGTCACATCCCTGTCATCATAGCCGTTTCTCAAACCAAGAAGACCTTACAAAAGAACAACAAAAAAATAAAAATAAAAGAAGAAATAATCACTTCACCAGTCAAGGTAAAACTGGTCTATGACACTGTCCATTTTTAATGATAGAATACAATTTTAATAACTTTTGAGATATCAAGTAGAAGTATTAGTATAAATATTTTGTGGCATTTCCATATTGAATTCTGTAATCAAAACAGTGTGTTACTTTCAAAAATTATTTCATCTGTCAGAAAGCAAGTAAAATACATAAAGGAAAAATGCAAATTTATCAATTTTTATTTTCCAAGCACAGTTTGTGGCAATTAATGTGTGTGTCTGTGTGTGTGCGTGCGGGCTTACGTGGATTCAGTTGTGGGGTACAGAGAACAATAGAGCACAATGATGGCCTTTATTTCGTCATACTTGTGGGGTACAAAAAACAATAGGAGAGAACAATATTGTTCCCCACAAATCAATGTGTGAGGGGTGTGTGGGTAAAAGTGTGGGGGGGGGGGGTGCACAGAGTCTGTAGGTACAATAAATGTAATTAGACTCAAAGCAAGGACACAATGTTTAAATCTAAAGAAATATGAAAAATATAATTCTTATTTACCTTTAGCCTCAGAGCTAAGAGCCATGAAACCATCCTCGTTCAGGAGATAGAACATAGGCCTCACTCCGTAGGTATCACGACCAATGTGTACCTATAACAATGAATGAGATAACAAGAAAATTAAGCAGAAGAAAGGATGACTGTTAACCAGCTAAATTGTATTCAACACCCTGAAGTTTTCATTTATCATTTTGTGTCAAGGAAAGGTCACTGATTTCTGCACTATTCTGAATATATAAAACACATGGCCAGATTAAAGACAATAAATATCTTCCTTTTATTATTCATTTAAAAAAATTACATACATGTATATGCAATTGAACATTACAGGCCCGTAGCCAGAGGGGGGTCAGGGGGGTCGGAGGGGTCGGACGACCCCCCCCCCCCTTCTTGGGTTGAGGTCCGCTTTTTCATGAAAAAGAAAAACCACACACACACCTTTAATCTTTGTTACCAGAATTACCCACACACTGTCAGTTGTATTGATTATGACAAAAAGGTCCACTTTTGCCAAAAATGTATTGATTATGACAAAAAGGTCCACTTTTGCCAAAAACGACCCATCCCTTTAGAAACCCTGGCTACGGGCCTGCATTAGAATCTCAAATTTCATTTTCTGCTACAAGGAATAGGCTTATACAATCCAAATTTAGCCTGATTCAAAATTACCCAAGCATTGAGGCGTACCGGGTAATTAACATGGCTCACAGTAGGAAGGAAATTGTAGATAATAAAAATCACTAGACTGTAAATAATAATCATCAAGGTTATCATCATTGTATTCACCTGTCTGGTAGCTGTGTCGACGATACACATAGCAAACACACCATCTGCCATAGACGCTGCATACTCAATACCCCCTCTGATGTAGAGATGAAGGAGAATCTCACCGTCGACACTGCTCTGGATCGGAAAACCAAACGCCTCGCTCAGCTGTGAAAAATATTGATTAGTCCACATCAGACACAGTTGATACATTGAAATTATGGTTGTACGCACGATGCATGCTCCGGTGACAATTGCTCTGTGAAAGTTATGTAAACTAAATGAAAACTACTAAAACTCCTGGATAAAACTCCTAACCCTATTACAACCATAATCCTAACGCCACATCTTCGACGAAATACAGGCCGGAGCAATTGTCGCGGGGCACGTGTCGAAGAACCCAAAATTATAGGTTCTTCAATCGTTACAAAGACTACATGTTTGGTTAGCTTTTCTTCTCAAATAATCCAAATGAACAAAACTACATTCACTCATTCTGTACGAACGACATTTCTGCTTTCAACTGTGTTACTTTTTAATGCCGTTGCCATATGAAAAACTGATCAATTCATGAGTGAAATCCAGAGTCTCGATTCTTGAGACAAACATGTAAGCGACGTCGTTTCAAGTTTTCAACATACCTTGCGATAGTTGTAGATCTCTCCATTGTAAAGGAGAGTGAGGTTTGGGAAGCCGTTGATACGGAGAGGCTGCATACCAAACACGTTACCCACGATGGCAAGACGATGAAAGCATAAGCAGCAGTTGTTATACTTAAGAATGCTCTCCATCCGAAACGAATCAGGACCACGGTGAGCTATCTTCAGCGCACTCCCAAGATGCTTGTGGACGTCCACATCGCTTCCGAATAGTGCCCATATACCACACATCTTGGCTTACTTTGTAGTTCGATTCAAGCTGTAGATCTAAGAGAAGATAAAAGAAAAGAGACGCCATGATTAATGGTTTTCTATAGCAAATAGCCCAACACAAAGTTTTCCTTTTCGGTACTTGATTATTTCACTATGAACATGACGGACAAAGAGACAGGACAAAATAAACAACCCCTCATTCTACCCTTCATAATGGTTCTGGGGATAAAAAAAAAACATCCTTCACTGCTACATGTATTTTGTAAAAATATGTAGAACAGGTGTAACATGCATAATCACCTGTTCTACTTATTTTTCATAATAGCAGTGAAGGGATGTTCTTTTGTCTACCAGAGCATTTGTGGAGGATAAAATGAGAAGTTGTTTATGTTGTCCACTCTCTTTGTCTGTCATTTTCATAGATCTTTTTCTCTCTGTTTTCATCTCTCTTACTTTATCTGTCTGTTTGCCTGTCTCTCTCTCTCGCTCTTACTGTCGGTCTATCTGTCTTTCTCTAAAGACTCATTCAAAAACCCACCTCTTTAAGCGTCACATTTCTGTATCTTATAACACGGAGGTACAAAGTGAGTCGCTTTATTGCATCATGCATCCCCACTTGCCATTCATTTAATGCACAAAAATTTGCCATCTTTTTCCCCCTGTGGTTTACTGTGGCAGACACGTGTACATATACATGTAAACGAGCCTTGACTCTCCATAAGTGCCCTGTCACTCCCCCTCTCCCCTCGTTTCTAGGCCTTTAATTATATCTTATGTATTTATTTATCTTCAATATTTTGTTTATTCCAAAGAAATCACACAAATTTTGAACATTATTCCAGGATATGACATTCTATTTCACACAGGGGTAGATTATGTTCTGTTTCCCATCACATGAATCATAGTTTGGCAGCTGGGGACATGTGGTGCATATGAATATAATAGAAATAGAATAAAACTATTACATGTACTTTAAAAATATTTATCAAAATAAGAATCAAATTTCAATTTCTGTTCAACCCTGGGCATGTATATTGTCATGTCACACACAGAAAAGAAATTATCCGATAAGGTGATAGATAACTCATTTTATGTTATCCCAAATGGAACGATGATTTTTACTGGATGCGCATTTCACTGAAAAACTCTATTTGAAGGTACATCTAGAGTGTACATGTACAAAGGCAGTTATCCCATGTATTATCAGTGTAGTCTATGGGCCAAAAACTGAAGTGTCCCCACCTCCTTAGAAATAATCTTAAATGAGTTTTTTTTCTGTTAGATGGGACCATTAACTCTCAAAATGTGCTTCTTTGCCCTAAATTAAAACGTGGGCGTGACCACAAGGGCTATTACCATGGCAACGGATCAAAAACAATAGGATTTAAGAAATTGTCATGTATTCATGATTAAGAAAGCACAAAAACACATTGTAACATTCTAAAGTAATGTATCAAGAGTTTCTCACTTGATTATAAAACCCAAATAAGAGTTATACAAGGTGTCCGGACGTCGTGTTTGAAAATGGCTGTTTCCATGGAAACAGTAAGAACAAGAATGATATTTGAGCAAAATCCCTTGATGCTACCTTAAAAAGAGGTAAGTATTGATATTGACCATTATTATTTTCTCTTTTACAGGACACTCACTTATACATTTTTTAGTAAATGGGTGATAGATGTGACTACGACATGTGTAGGCCGTTACCATGGTAACAAATATATTATTGTGTTGTATTTTCTAACAAAATACTATGGTTGTTTTCAACATGAAATAATGGTAAACATCTAATAACTTTTGCCGTCTGTTTGATTATATTAAAAATTTTAGTTAATTGGAGTAGAGCTATATTTGATTTATAAAAACTGTTGCCATGGAAACAGAATGTTAATGAAGATGAAATCTTTCAAAGAAAGAAATGTAACCTACCAATACAAAATAAAATGTTAAACTGAATTTCAACAATATCAAATGAATCTTATTATTTTTCACCGTAGCTATCAGAATCAGCTTGTTTGTCTTAAAGGCCAAGTCTACCCAAATAATGAGTTTAGTTGAATCAGTAGAGTTAAATTAAATAAACGAAACAGTAAAAAATATCAATATCGGATAAAAATAAGAGATTTACAGCATTTTGAAGTTTTGCATTGTTTCGTAAAACAGTGGTATGCTTAACATGGGCTGTATGCAAATTAGTGATCCGGTGATGTCATGAGCTCACATTTCGTTTTGTATTTTATTATATGAAATTTCAAATATTTCATTTTTTCATCGATGTTTATAAAGATTCTCTTCATTGTATCACAATAAGTTATAATAATGATGATCGTACACATTCTACGAGGAGTCAAACTTTGTTTTACATTCTTCGAGAAGAAAACTGAAATATTTGAAATTTCATATAATAAAATACAAAAGGAAAAGTGACCTTATGGCATTATCGGCTCAATAATTTGCATAAAGCCAATGTTATGCATATCATTGTTTCATGAAACAATGCAAAACATTAACATTAATATTTTAACCTTTTTTTTTGTTTAATTTAATTTTATTGAATTAACTCAATTTTGGGGTTGAACTTGTCCTTTAAAGTCGGCTGCGGATGTGTTCCTCATGGACGTTGTCATGGTTAATAATGAGTTACATATCACGAAAGTATTGGAATTTGAAAATTACCACACATTCCTAATTGAACAACATGCAAGCAAATGTCCATTCTTAATATATATATTCTGAGCTTTCAATTCAAATCTTTCTAGATATTAGAAAAAAGTGTTTTGACTAAACAGTGTCAAAATTGTTGCTCGCTCACAAACTTTAAAAGCTGTAAAGCTGATTTTGAGCTATATAGCACCCACCCCC